>JABXWE010007568.1:0-44469 GCA_014611495.1 Limonius californicus
ACCATTTGAAGATGGTTTATGGAGTAGCCACTGTCGCTGCGTGCGGATCCGTCAAAAACGACGCGCAATTTTGTTGTTAAACTATTTTCCCGAATAACCGGATGATGCGGCATGTAGTATGCGGACTCTGAAGCCGAGAATTGCCCTTTCACTTTAACCATATGCCCTAATGATTCGTACTCCGTCATGAACGCCGAATATTGAGCCTTAAATTTGCTTCTAGACGTCTTTCAAGATGTCTGAATCTTCGTTCAGCTTGTTACCGCGAATTCCCCAACAATGATACAGAACCCTTTAATGGTATTTTAACCATGAATCTCCCATCTACATTGCGTTTCGTATTTTGGACAAAACTGTTCTCGCAAGCGAGCTCCTCCTTTGACCATGGCGGCACGTCGGGAAATTCTTCTAATTGCTAACATTGTGAAACTTGCTGCTCGAGATCAGTACTTACATTACACACAACTTTATTCAAATAATTGGATCCTATGGGACCGCAAACCAACCAACAAAGTTTACTTTTTTGGAGGATAGGTTTATTTGGACCTAGTACGACGCGCCCTACGCTAATTAAACTCCAAAAAAGGTCGCCGATTAAAATGTCGATAGGTCCTGGTACATTAAACTCTGGGTCCGCTAAAGTTATATTATTGGGTATTTCAATAGTAGTCGACTCAAACCTAAAGTTTGGCAGATCACCTGTGATCTGGGGCAATAAAAAACAAGATAAATTTGAAATGAACGAGCCTCGATTGCAGCAAATCTTAACCGTGCATTTATTTTCGCTAAGGTGAAGTGGGGTAAATGCAAACTAAAATTTGACAAGTATAAATTCAAACGTTGAACAAAACGTTATTTTTGGCTTAAAAATTGCCAAAAAAAACACCAATTCTTCTTGATTATTCATCTACTAGTTGTAATAGTCAAAATAGCTACAAGACATTCGAGATCGAAAAAAAAAATTTTTTTTCAAACCTTGTCGCTTTTTTACATTTGCCCCGCAACTTGGGGGAAATGTGATAACAGACGTTCATTTGCCATATGATTTATAATGAATGTGGTCAAGGGGCTAATGTAAAAAGGTGCACTTTTTTCTACATTGCGGTATCAGAATAATATTTTATTTCAAATATTAAGAAAACTACTGACATTTCAAAGAAATATGTATTTCTTTTAACAAAAAAATTAACAGGTATTCTACAGTCTGAAAAAAAGAATAAAGACTCTATTACTATTTATATGTTTTAACAAATATTAAGACCATCAAACTTTATAGAAAAAGTGATTCCACGTCGGTCTTATTCGGGAGTATTTGCACTATGTTGGCACTATCCACGATATCTTCGTCTTCAACATTAGGCCAAATAAACTTATGTTTTTTAAACCTGGCAAATTTGATGCGCCATTCGTCAGCACCACCTTGTTCAAGTATTTTACCGACATAATATTTGACAGTTTTTTTCGTGGCATATTGAACCAGCACCCAACGATCTACTTCAATTGTTCGACTGTCGATGTCGTCTAGAGAATTATTTTCTGCAGAATTTCCTCCAAAAATTCTTCTGAGTCTTCTGAATCTTGATAAGTGGGTAATTCTGAATTTGAGTCTGATGAAGTAGAGTCTTTTCTAACCACCCTCTGTTGTGACTATTTCTTTTGTATTTTTAACAGACCTGCAGTCGGAATTCGCTTTGTAGTAATCACTGCAGCTCCAGGAGCCAACCTTTTCTTAGGAATTTTGGGTGTGCTTTGATGTTGTCGAACACAATTTAAGAGAAGTGTCTCAAAGCTACAATTTTCGGAAGAGGTTGGCGGCCCACTAGCAGATGATTCACAGGAAGTTGAAACCATGGGTTGCACAGTACTGGTAGATGGTCCACAGGGCGTTGAAACCATGTGTTGCACAATACTAGCAGATGATTCACAGGGAGTTGAAACCATCGGTTGCACAGTACTGGTAGATGGTCCACAAGGCGTTGAAACCATGTGTTGCACAATACTAGCAGATGATTCACAGGGAGTTGAAACCATCGGTTGCACAGTACTGGTAGATGATTCACAGGGAGTTGAAACCATGCGTTGCACAGTACTGGTAGATGGAGTTTTAAATTCACTTGAAGACTGACTTTGTGTGCTAATGCCGTTTGTAATATGTCTAGGAATAGAATTCTCGGCGTCCCATCTTTTTAAGGCATCGACATCAAATTTTTCTCTAGGTACGACTTGGTTGTTAAATGGTACTATGCCGGCTTTTCTAAATCCATTTACGATTATAGTTGCCGATGTGTCTCTCCAAATTTCTGCAATCAATTGAGAAAATAATTTTTTTGGTACTTTTCGTCTCATGTTATGCCGCTGCCATTTTACTAATCTTTGATCCCAGGCAGTTTTTAGTGATTTGAAAACAGAGAGATCTAGGGGCTGCAGTAGGTGAGTGGTGTGTGCGGGTAACTTCAGAATTGTTATATTTTGCTCTCTGGCCAACTCGATTACAGTTGTGGTCATGTGTGTTGAATGTCCATCGTAAATGATAAGTACAGGTCTTTCTTCGCCTATTGCTGGGATTACTGTGTTTTTGAAGTAGTTTAGGAAAATTGTTGAATCCATCCACCCTTTCTTGCTCGCTGCATAGGACATTCCCGGGAAAATTTCGTCTGAAGCTTGCCACTGATCCCATATATTAGCTCCTTTAAAAATTATTAAAGGTGGTCCTTTTTCCCCAGCAGCGCTTGCCAATAAACACACTGTGGTGTTCTCCCGCCCCGGAGTGCTGGTAATACGTGAACACGGTTTTCCTCGTTTGCCCACTACCTTGGTTTTACTTGGATCTATACAGAAGCTGCTCTCATCCAAATTCCAAATTTGTGAAGGCTGATTTACAAGCTGCAGGTCACTTAACGTTTCTTTCAATAAATTGAAGTAGCCGTAAATAAGAAAGGGGTCAGTGGCTTTTTTTCTAGCAAATTCTACTGATTGTGGAATCTTAATACTTAAAGCGTGTCTTTTCTTGAATGCAAGAAACCAATCTGTACCAGGTACACCCTTTCTAAAAGGCGTTTCAATCTTGTGTTCCTTCACAAATTCGGTAACCATTTGCAAAACTTCCTTCTTGCATAGGCCAAACCCCCATTTTTCCAAAGTAGTGATTCCTGCTGCCAATTCCTCTTCCTGTTCCTGAGTTAGTACTGTTAATCGGCCTTTATTTGCTTTCTTGATACCTCGTGTACCTTTTACATGGCTATAAATTGTAGCATACGGAATATTAAATGTTTTTGAAGCTTTATATGTGGTCATTCTACCAGATTTTACTGCCTGTACAGCCACTTGAATATCCTCTTTGTTGTAAGATGGGTCATCGCACTTTCTTTGATAAGAACGCACCATTGTCTAGAACAAACAATATGAGGTAAATGTAATATATGGTACGGGGTAAATGTAAAATAGTGTGCGATACATTTGCCCCGACCCTCTCTATTTTGGGGGGTAAATGTATTACAGGCAGCTGAAAAAAAATATATAAACACACTCAATTTGTTATTGCTACATTATAAACAATGCACTCTTCTAGTCTAGTGACGCAAATTTCAAAAAACTCACCTCGATACTTAAGTAATCACAACAATTCTACGAAACACCTGTTGCACTCGATTCCTAACCTCACATGCAGTCGCCGCGAAAGTTAACTACTAGGGCGCAACTCGGTCGGTAAAACAGCATTCTGTGGACATACATGGCTTCAGGGAATCTAAGTTGGTCACACACATTGGTGGAGAAAATAGTTTTGATAATTTTATAAAATTTAAAAGTCACTATTACATTTGCCCCATTTTTGCATTTACCCCACTTCACCTTATGTGATATTAACTGCGTTAATCCGGAGACTGCAAGTTTTGCCTTTTCCAATTTTAATTTCAACATTTGCCAAACTCGTACTGTTATGAAACTTGATTGCGAACCGCAATCCAAAAGCGCTCGAATTCTTTGGGGTTGATTTTGAGCATCATACACAATTATAATAGCCGTCGATAAAATAACTTGGCTGCCTGAGATGTTACCTGAAAGGGCAACGCTGGGGTTGTTGACCGCAGGGACAGGGGCTGCTGATTCAGCAGAGGTGCTACTGAACGTGGGTTTTTCTTGGTGCAATAAAGTATGATGCCTACCCCACATTTTTTGCAAGAACTTGCCCTACAAAATCTACTAAAATGACCTCTCCGTGAACAATTCAAACATAGTTTTGCCCCTTGTGCTTTCGCAAAACGTTCATTTACGTTTAAGTTTAAAAACTCCTTGCAATCCCGAGTTTCGTGTTCCTCTGCACACCCCACGCAATGGTTTTGGACAGCGATCAAAGCGCGTGCATTAACTTTACCTTTATTTTCGACGGCTTTGTCCGGGTGCCCCAATTCTAATGTTTCCAGTAAATCTGCGCGGGATCTCAGGAAGTGCAAATGTTCTTCTAGAGTAGGGATTTCTTTATCTGCTTTGTATTGTTCCCACTCCCTTAGTGTTACTTTATCTAACTTTGTGTTAATCAAATGAATTATTAGAGTGTCCCAGTGTTCAACGGGCTGTTTCAGCAATTTTAAGGCGCGTAAATGCTTGAGTACGGCATCGATTAATTTGCGAATCTTGCTGGAAGATTCTTTAGATATATATATATATATATATATATATATATAAGTGCAGTGGGCACTTGAATTTTGTTTCCTTAAAGTGCCGTTTTTTGCGTTTGCAATTACACTTATTTGAAGATGCGTCTAACATCCGGCTCGAAGGACCATGTAGAATTTTGAGCTGGCTTTCCTTTCTTTCAGTCTCGATCACCACTTTGGCCAAAATGATGACGTACAAGATTGAATTTTATATCTTTATTAATTATATAAAATTCACCATACTTTACAACTTATTAATAACCACATAAACATAACAATGATGGATAAAAACTGACATCTAGCTTTATGCAAAAAACAGCGACTTGCTTCTACGAGGGTTGTAAACACACTCGTCCACACACTCGTCCACACACTGCCTCGAGCTGGGCCAGAAGGCACCCTTCTTTCTGTGAATACCGAATGTGCCGCCAACCCATAGAATTACAAAATTAAACATGGAGCATGCGTCTGTTTTCCGACTTCCAAAACTGACTTTGAAGTAAGTGGTGAAAACGTAATGAAAATAACTAAATTTTACTTGTAGGTACAGAGTCATCAGCTTTTTGTTTGTACATATTGTACTGCTTTGTTGCTTTGTCAAGCACAGTTCGGAGGGAAGATACTGCCTTATGGACTTTCCTCTACAGTAGTGGGAGTCATCAGCTTTTAAAGATTTTATAAAGTTCTTTACTACTTCTAGTTTGCCTTCGTACAATTTTGATTTTCTGTCTCCTCTGTTTTCTCTTAAATCTCCGTCAAATAAGAATCGGTGTGTAACGCTCAGTACGCGGTGCTTGGTTAATGGTTATACCTAATATACCAAGAAATGCACTTCTGCAAACTTTAACGTTAGTACCGTTTTCTTTCTGAAGGAAATAAGTAATAGATTTTTGCTTGAGTTTCGTATTTTTTCGAGAACGTTTACAATTTGGAGTATAACTTACACAAAATCGGGAAATAAACTGATCTTGCCTCAGTTTAATTGCGTCCTTGTAAAATTTCTTATTAAATTTCTCGACATCTTGCGTTGTTAGTGTTGCGCATTCTAGTTTTCCAAACGAATGTCGACATTTTGGATATTCACGTAGTTTTTTTGGCAAATGTCTGCAATAATCAATAAATATTATTCTGAAGCTATATGCACAAGTAGGTGGTACATCTTAAGTTACTATTTTCTGCTTCTACAGAGGATATTAGATGATTAGAATGTTAAATTTTATTTACCTTGCATGTTGAGCCTTCGTTCTCTTCCAGTGGCTTTTCTGCACTTTCTTCTTTCTGCCACTACCGCATGGTACTTCATTCACGAAAGATTAGTTAAGTCCCATTATAAAAATTGCTGTAGAACAAAACACCCGAAATACGTGGCACCTTATCAAAAACCATTAAAGTTGCAGTTGATAGATGCAGCGAACGCTACAAAATTTGCACCACCAGATCATGTGGCTATACAATGCTTTCTAATTGGTTTGCGTTAGCGCGTATGGACATGTCCGGTTTTGCAACAGCAGCGCTACGGATAAGTCCGATTTTGAAACCAAACCTGATATTCTACCACGATTTAAATAGGGAATGGTCGCTTTTGTTACTAAGATATCCTATGTACATGATAGAGCAGTCTTTTAGCAACAAAACGTATATCTCAGATTTTTTTCACCCAAAATGTGACATGTCCGGTTTTGATTCTACACGCCTCATTTATATTTACGGTGTTCCTCAGAACATGCTTCACACTGCTTGTACCCTGCAACACTTTGTTTGCAATGGTTGTCTTGTTATCAATGGAATCTTCAATATAACCTTCTGCGAAGGCTGTCGAACACCATCCCCCGTGACGCTTTATGGTAGTTATATCAGCTTTTGTGTCGACTAGCAAAGTAGCCGATGATCTTCACAGACAATGGCCAGTATACAAGGCTGCATCTGGTAAATTTAGAAAAGTGGCAACCTTGCTTGGTACCTTTGCAAGCTTATTTTTTCCAACTTGAAGTGTACATTTCCTAGACTTATAATACAAAAAAATCGACGATTATTGCTGTGAGAAGGATGTAGTTTTGCACATTTACAATATAAGCTAAGATAATTCACATTGTTTTGTTCTGTAACCACAAACTTTCTTGGTAGCTTGTGTAAGGGATACTGATTATCAAGGAAGAGCCTATTTCTGGAATGTTGTCTACGGATAAATTGATCATTTTTTGGCATGCTCAGTAATTCCGAAAATTAGTGGTACTTCAAAATTAAAAAAAAAATGGTAATACTAGGTATTATTTCACTATTTGTGTAAATTTTTACTTTTATCATGAGATGTTCATTATTATCAGCTTCCGCTAAATAAGTCGCCACATTATCCCTTGATTTTTTGGAAAATAACTTTCTGAATTTTCTCCTAAAAAAGCGTATAATTTTGGAAATCTGCGTTGATCATTGATTACTCGCCCATAAAGACGAAGATTTAAACGTTTTGGCCTTTTCAGTTCTCGGTAATGGTTTCAACGATCTTCTCCATATACCATACTTTGAAATTCGTGTAGGCCATGTTGTACAATTTCTTTGACTTTGCAGGCAACAAATTTTCAAATACAGCAGCAGCGGCTTCTACAATTTCGTGCGATTCTTCTTCCATCTCAAAACGCACAAAATTGCAAGCACAGTCGAACGTAAATAAAAACTTGTTTACATAATTTTTCACAATTGTCATGGCATTGAGTATTTAAATGCAAATTATCAAAGACTGCCAAGAGGTTTAAAATTGGGAAATTTTAATTAAAATGTCAATAAATTAGGTTTTAAAAAACCTTTTAATCTTACTTCGGCTGTGGAAAAAATAGTATATACACCTCAGGAGAGAAATACTATTTTTCCTTCGGTGTTTTGTAGCCCTCAGCCTTCGCCCTCTGGCTACAAATTACACCTCAGCAAAAATCATGCATTTCTCTTCCTTAATATATAATATACTGTTGGATCCATTTATCTTGACGTTTTTAATAATAGTCAGGTAAAGAGATGTTTGTTTTTAATAACTTTTATTTATCCTCGACACTGCGCAAGCGGTACAAACGAGGATCACGATAATAATAATAATAAATAACTTTTATTTGCAATCTGTTAGTTTATAACATTAAGCAAATCAGATTTAAATAAGACAGTAAATTACAGTGGAATGTACATGAGCAAACGCCCTGTGGCATTCCTCCTAATAAATTTTCTTGCATACATATGTATATGGAACAAATAGGTACAACTCAAAAGCGGGAAGGAAGAGCCAAAGGCTTGAAGCGCTTAAGTCTAGGCACTTGAAAGAGATGTGCGGGGTTTAATTTTTTATCAACTTAACATTAACTACCTATGACTTTAATTTGACAGCTGCCCGTCAGAGCTATACGGAACTTGCGTTTTTTTTTCAAAAAAATTAAAAACCAAAATATCAGTATAGTATTGATATGCATATCTATGAAGTGTGCGAGAAAGTGCAAATTATTAAATGGCTTTATAGCGGTAGCTCGTTACGTGCAACTCGAGATTTATTTGTAGTCGAAAATCGACGTATCCCATACACTAATATAATACACCGAATTTTGAGGAACGCGGGTGTCTCTCTCCAGCCAACCATAAAAGAACGTTACACCCAAGAAATGTTAATCAAGAAATGCAAGAAGTAAGTATATGTACTGCTATAGAAGTAGATCCACGCCAGTCTTCCAGAAATATTGCTCAAGATATTGGTGTCCATCATAGTACTGTTTTAAACTATCGAAAACCCAACAAATTTACCCAAATAATCAAATTAGACAAATGGAATTTTGTGAGAACATAATGGACAAATCGAACAATGACATGAATTTCCAGAGCAAAATTCTATTCACCGACGGATGCACGTTTCCAATAAATGGTTGACACAATGCATCAGTCTGTCGTGTGGTCGCGAAATAATCCTCACAAGTGTTACAGTTATCGATTTCAATATCCACAAAAGTTGAATGTGTGTAGTGGAATATTGGGCGATAACATTATTGGACCATTTTTTATCGAGGCGAATCTAAATGGTCCAAAATATCTTGATATGCTACAAAACGAAATCGTTCTTGCTTTGCGTCAAATTCCAGGGATCAGACTGGATGAAATTTAGTTCCAACAAAATGGTTGCCCTGCCCACAGTACGTTAGCCGTAGGGGAATACTTAACAACAAATACATTAACTAATCGTGTAATTGAAACCATAAGCAGAATTCCTTGGGCGCCTAGATCCCCGGACTTGTCACTTCAAGATTTCTTCGTGTGGCCTTACATTAACTCGAAAATTTATGGATTTTAAGATGAAAGAGCTACCATACTGAACGAACTGCGAATTAAAATTCAGGATGTATTTGCAACTATTACCCCACAAATGCTTGCTAATGTGAGAACCGGATTTTACAATCGCTTGGGCTACTGATGGGCAGAGGGGAGCAATTTATTTGAACATTTATTGTAAATAGCATCTTGCTTCAGTTAAGTTCTAGGAAGTGCTAGTGTTGATTATTTAGTTTACTTTTACGTAAAAATGTTGTTTCCTTTGTCCATTATTAATTTATTTATTTATTACATATACAATGTTTTCTTCACTACTTTATTAATTTTTGGAAAGCTATTGTAATAGTAATAGGTATTCCTAATGCAAAATGAAAAAGACTTTCGTGCGTTCATGCTGTTAAATTAAATTATATCCACGATAAATTCTGGTGTCTTGAATACGTTAAATTTTGAAGCACTAAGTCATTTACTGATTTGTTTATATATTAAAACGAACTCATATCTAGAGTCTTTGGATATGTACACAATCATGATTTCGTTGTTAATAAAAATATCCTACATTTTTCAAGGTGCTTCGCGTGAACGTTAAATTGTTTCGCATGTGCTATGTTCGCACTTGAAGCCGCCAATCAGTATACCAAAACATGACCGTGAATAATATTAGTTATCAGTACCGTAAGCTACACATATGGAGTATAGTTAGACATAACAGAGTTGTGCATTAGTACTTCAAAGTCCAATATTGGCATTATTAAAATGATTTGGAAATGTTTCTTTTTTTTTCGATGTTTCAAAGTGCGCATATAACCTTGTTAAACGTACATGGTGATTAGCTACAAGGGAACATCATCAAAATATTATTTTTAAATAGAACACCCTGTATATGTTGACATTTTTGAATTCAGTGTAAAATTAGCAATCTCCTATTTTTTGATTTTGGATGAAGCTTGTCGAGTTTATCTATAAAATGTGAAAATTTTGGTCGGCATAAGGTTTGATAAATTAATTCAGTGCGTGAGTATTACGATTAATTAAGAATACATATTTCGCAGTTATGTAGCCAAGTGCTACTACTACTACTACTACTCAAACGATACTACCACCAAACGTAGCTGAAACCAAGGTTATACTCATCATTATGCATTAGAAAACCCAAGAATTGTAAGTTGATGGACAACGACAATGTTTGGGATGGTATTGTGAGCGATTTTATGATTGAGTCTCATTTTTTAATCGACATCTGAATGGTTCACATATTTGTATTTCTTGCAAAATATTTTTCTCAACTCCTGCTTCAAGTCTAATAGTAAATATATGGTTCTAGCATGACGGTGCTAAAGCACATTTCGCACTAGTGACTCGACAAGTCTCGAATTAAGAATTCGAGAGCAGGTGTACAAGTCGCGGCGGTCCCAGCTGTTGGCCACCTACATCGTCAGAATTTACGAAAATGGATTTTCTCCTATAAGAACATAAAACATATTGTGCACCAGATCCCTGCAACTACTGCAGAAGATATGAGACAACGCGTAACATATGCTTTCGGTGCAAAAAGTCTGGACATATGTATTGAACAGATCAGAGGTCATATTCAATATTTGTTATAAATAACTAATTGAATTGGAATAAAATCGTTTTTCTATGTATGTCTATGTTATTAATAATAAATGTTGTTAGTTTATGTCAAAATCATGGCTACTAGATTAGATAGAAACACAAAGTGAAAATAATTAATTTGTTAAACCTTGTGCCGACCAATATTTTCATGTTTTTTAGATAAACTCGGCGACGCCTCATCCAAAATAAAAAAACAGAAGATCGTTGAATAGCTAATTTTACGGTGAATTCAAAAATGTAAAAATTACAGAGTGTTCTATTAAAAAATAATACCTTGAAGATGCTCTGACTTTGACGCACTAATGAGCAACCCTGTATATTGAGCACTGCAGGCTATCAACATGACATAAAATAATATAATTTTTGGTCATGAAAGAATTTGCTCATTGGTAATTTCAATTTCAAATGAAAGTTTGATTTAAGATTTACAAACTGTTAATATTAACCATTTTGCTTGATTGTGTTTTTTCTAAAAACGTAGTATGGTAAGCTTAAAGATTTTTAGAATATTATATTTATAAACATACTCTAGGATATGGTTTTATTTTAATGCTGTATATTCGAAGAAGGTTACATTTTTCTGATGTTTAGGTGTATTGCGTTATAGGAAAATTTAATCTGTTATATCCTGCATTGGTATTTTCAAAATGTCAAATTTACCACAGTGTTAGTTGCATTTGGTATGTTATACATAAATAGCTACCAATACGTACCTCTAAAGTGACTGATCTCATTTGGATGAAATTTTAAATTTAGGAACTTACTGAAAATTAATAGTCGGTAAGCTTTTGGACTTGGAAGTTAGAAATATTTTAGGTGGATTTATAACTAAAAAATCTTATTTATAGCTTTGGGGTGTCATAAAGAGCCTTAATACAAATCCTACGAGTTTTTACTGAATTATTTAAATTACGAATGCAAATCCTGTTAATCAATTTGAAATATACTTTGCCATAGACGAAAGCCAATAGAAGCAAAAGATGAACAAAGATTTTCAAGCATAGTCCAATGGTAAGAATTGCGTGTGTCCAAACTTTTTGAAATTTTGTATTAACTAACCTACGTTTACGGATTTTAAGAGTTAAATCTAAATCAACGGACTAATGAAAAGAACCAGGTAAATCTTAATCGATTTCAACGACAGGTTGGGTGTGCACTGGGATAACACTTTTGGCTTCTACGACTGAACTTTGATTGGTTGTTCTATTTTCTACTTCTTCTGCTTTCTTCTGTTGATTTTCAGCCAAATAAGTGGAAAGGGGTAAGTCATCTCATCGCTAAAATCCATTTCAGCATCATTTTGAATATTTTCATTTTCTGGAGGATCCGCCTCGAATTTAGATCTATCCGTTACTTCAGCTGGTGCGAAATCAGCTGCAGTAAAAACATCTGGATTGTATAGATATAAGCCAGTGAATGCAAAAGAATTCTCATAAATGTGGAACTTCTCAATATGCAGCATGAAATAAAGCCGACGTTTCTTTCATTGTAATTGGTCTTCCCTAGTTAGTCACCATCCATTTATCGCATTCAGAGGAAAAAGCGGTTTTTAGTGGAAAGAAGAAACCTCTATCCAAAGGTTGGATCCTATGGCTATCATAGAATAGTAGTGTCAAAGAACGATGGAATGGGTCCTTGCGAATAGAATGAACTCAAGAGAACGGTGGCATATATGTGATCCAATATCAGGATTACAGGATTTCTTTCGGATGGTTTAACAAAATCAGAAAAAAGGCGTAGCCAATTTAAAAATAATTCCGAGTTCATATATCTCGAATCAGAAATCATTTTTAGGGTACACGGAGGTTCTCAATAGAATAGCTCATCTTTCATTGGCTTTCTAGCAAAAATGAATCCTGGAGGCACCCAAATACTGAGGCACTCGTACAGCATATTGCAGTGACCAATTGACCCCTTTCAGCAGACACAACTTTTGAGATAGTCCTCTTGCCTTTGGGGGCGAACACTTTGGGTAGTTTGTTTGGGACTGTACAGACCTGTGTCATCCATATTAAATATGAGGTAGAGCATTCTTTTTTTTATAGACTGATTTAAAGTATTGAAGAAATCTTGTAGCTGGGAATTAACTGTGGAGAGACTTTAGGTACCGTGTGGTATCACTTTTTGCCACGGGTTTTCTTGGACGTCCGTCACAGTCCGTTCCCGTGACTGTCAAATTACTGCTACAAAATCAGACGTGATTTCACGACGCATCTCTAAGCTAAAGTACATTGCAGAATAGAGACAGTTCAAGTTTCGTTATAGTTTTTCATGGTATGCACGTTTATTTTTAAATATATGGAACAACTTGCTATTTATAATTCAATTGATTAACTACCAGTGCTGATATTCAGCGAGTTCGCGCCGATTCGGTAGAACCGGTTGTTAAAATAGTCAAGGTTTAGCGAACCGGTTGTTAACCGGTGGCCTCGTCGTTCCCGCACAGAGGCATATGAAATTACAACTATAAATATTTCATAAACGTTATGAAATATTAATTTAAAACAAATAAAATCTCATTGTCTCCCTACAAGAAGTTGCTGTCAAAACGAAGTAAAGTCCCGGGGAATATTATTTACTAATCATAAGACCATTCGTACGCACTTATCAAAATACTGCAAAACGTTCCGATGGGCAGTCGGCCAGTGGTCGATTTAACTAATTATCGTAATGTCACACATTGATTTGATATGATCTGGAATAATTTTCGGACTCCGCTAATTAGTAGTTTGTTCATACAAAAGATGAAGTAGTAAATAGAAAATTTAAATTTCCATTGGTTTTAAGAAACTGTTCAATTTGATACAGGTGAGGATGTAGAATTGAAGTCCCAGTATATATTGAAGGTCTGTGGCGAGTGCAGATAATCTTTTCATCAATGTAAACTGGCCTAAAAACAATGAAACGGCGACAAAATGATATTACAAGTTACTTTAGTAAACTAGTAATTTGTAAGATAACAGCTTTATTGCCCTCATGAGTGCTCGCAAGATAGTTCAATAGGTACCGGAAACTACTGTAAATAGTTTATGTTTATTAATAGGGTCTGAAAAACAAATTGTTTATTTTCAAAATAAATATTCGTGGATAATTATTTCTTCTGAAAAAACTACGAGGGCAGCCTTTAAGTTTTTACAAACGACCACTAGGTGGCGCTATTGAGATGTGTCATCACTATTTTCGTAAAATTTGACATTTGTTATTGTAAAAACAGCGGCAGCTTAGAAATTGACAGAGTGGTTTGTTTACAGTGAGCGTTTAAAGAAAGCAATTTTGTTAAAAAATGGAAATTTCACGAGAAGGTTTTCGTTGGATAATTTTTTACAATTTTAGTAAAGGCCTAACTCAACAACCATGCATAAAATCGCTTTGTTCCACTTTTGGTAATGAAGCACCATCAGAAAAGACTGTTTACAATTGTTTTGCAGAATTTCGTCGTGGTCGTGCGTCCGTCAGTGATGAATTTCGTGAAGGTCGACCAAAATCGGTTGTTATTCAAAAAACATCGATGCTGTGTGCCACATGATTGGCGAAGATCGGCATGTGACTTATAGTGAGATAGAGGTATCCTTAGGCATATCGAAGATTGCAGTACATTCGATTTTGCACAAACAGTTAGCTGTGAGAAAAATCTGTTCCTGGTGGATTTCGTATAATTTGACCGATGCTCAAAAAAAGTCTCGTGTTAATTGGTGTAAGGAAATGCTAAAAAAATTCGACCGAGGAACTGCAAAATCCGTATATAACATCGTAACAGATGACGAAACTTGGGTATATTCACATAAATCGGAATCTAGGCAACAATCCACTGTTTGGGTGTTCCAAGATGAACCGAATCCCACAAAAGTTGTTCGTTCACGAAGCAGTTCCAAGAAAATGATTGCTTGTTTCTTCGGTTGTACTGGACATGTTGCAAACATTCTTTTAGAGGATCGAAGAGCAGTTAACGCTGAATGGTGTATAACAATTTGTTTGCTAGAAGTCATCGACGGAATTAGGAAAAACAACCGAAAACGTAGCATCATTCTTCATCATGACAATGTCAGCTCTCATACAGCACATCAAACAATTGATTATGTGAAGGAGAAAAACATCGAATTAACGTCTCATTGGCCGTATTCACCTGATTTATCGGCTAACGATTTCTTTGTGTTCCCGAATGTCAAACAAAAAATGCGTGGACAGCGACTTTCATCACCTCAAGAAACTGTTGAAGCCTTCAAAAACCATGTTTTTGAGATACCAACTTCATATTGGAAAAAATGTTTCGAGAATTGGTTTGAACCCATGCAAAAGTTATAAATCTTAAAAACAAATATTTTGAAAAGCAATAAAACAGTTTGTTACACAAAGATTTTTTTCTTTCCTAGTTTCTTTAAAAACTTACAACTTAATAACTTTAATGTAGAACGCCAACAATGTCTTCACAATTCAACATAATGGAAAACTGCAGTTGCTAGCCCACTTGGTTCTTCTTCTTCTTCGAGTGCTTTATCTCTTACGAGACGTAGCGGTCTTCTCTCCTATGCCTATGTTGCGCGTTTAAAGTGCCACAGACGTAGAAGACCTACAGCTTAACGTGGGCTCCCAACCACGGGAAGTGTAAACACTTCTATTCCAGAAAATATTTACTAGGCGGAATACGTCGCTGGTTTGCCATTGCCTTGCAAGGGGGAACGGCCATTAAAAATCCGATGTTCCGGTACTGGGAATTGAATCCAGGACCTTCAGCTTAGAAGTCTAACGCGCTAACCTCTAGCTAACGGCCACCTCCAACCACCTCCTACCGCCAGAAAAGTGTTTTGTTATCGGTATTTTACTCCCCCTCCCACCATTGTTGATGAAGTGTTGGAAACGTCTCTAAGCGAACCGGTTGTTAAAAAAATTGAATATTAGCACCGTGAAGCTTATTACAGTGATGTGTAGATTAGAAATATATTAATGTTGGGTGTTCGTAAATGAAGCTGTTGGTTGCTTGTATTTGATTGTGCTATAGCACCAAGGCTCGTTTAAACCTTTGAATGGTTCAAGATTGATATGTTTATCAATATGATAGCCAAAACAAATTTAAATTGGTTACCTGTATTAAGAGTTAACCAACACTTGCTGTGGCCAGTACTTGGAGGGGGGTTCCAAGGCTATGTTCAATACGACGCATCATACCCTCGAATAGGTACGTTGAATATCATATCATTCTAGCATCATGATCGTCGTTAGTGGGTTTGGAAGTTCCCATAAGTGTAGATGGAAAGATTGGGTCTCTTTGGGATGAATTGACATAAGATTTGAGGGTGGTGCACACCCATCTTCTTGGCGGTAGAAGCACTCATAGAGTACGTGCTTCACTGTTTCATCGTCTTCATGACAGAAGCGATAGGTATTATCCTGCACTACGCCGATGTCTTAGTCGGCAATGTTCAGGTAATAGTCCTGTAATTATTCCTAGTTAATTTCTGCTAAAATCTAGTGCTAGGTGAGCTTTTTGTTGCGAGTTAATCGAGATGAATCGTTCTTTATGTATTTTGTTGCGGAGTTTCTTCCCAGTATTTAAGTTTTTATTGGTCCCACCAGTTGTTGTTCACACTTTTGAAAGAGCAGTCGAGGACCCCTCAAAAGGGTTTTGGGTCTATGACTGGGTTTCGGCACCTTTCCTTGCAAGTTTATCTGCACTTTCATTGCCTTTTACTTCTGCGTCCCTTGGGTCCCTTTCTAAAGATACTTTGTTCCTTTTGGAGAGGTATTTTAATTTTTCCCGGCATTTCCATACCAGTTTTGATTGTATTTTGTCAGCTTTTAGGGTCAGAAGAGTCGTCTGATTGTCAGATAAGTTACATATTCTGCCGTTGAGGTAGTTTCGTTTGATGTTCACCTCTATACAAGTTTTAATAGCCTGGGTTTCAGCCTAAAACACAGTAGGGATTTTTCTCAAGACCTTTGAGTTCCTTCGGTATACCAAGATTACAATCCTTCCTCTGTGTTTTAGTCATATGTACTACTAGACTAGACTAGACTATACTAGACTTAAGTGATGTGAAAACGTTTTGCATCACCAAAAGGTGAATTTGTTTTTTGTAGTTTTGGAGAAAAACTGGATTAGACATTGTTCACTAAACCCCTTGCTCAGTTTTTTATTATTTTGAAACATATTTAGGCGAGTAGAAATTACTTAATAATAATTTAACTTTCCTCTGGGTGAGAAAGAGCTTTCGTATTCTACTCTACACTGAATTTAGGACATTAATTTGAAATTTACATGACATCAGTGTTGCACCATGACCTCCCAGAAAAAATAGATTTATGCCTTGAAATTATATGATCGATTTCCCTGTATTGTATTCCACAATTTTCCAGAATCTTAGTTAAGAAAGCCGAATTTGTATTAATATTTCTGATAGCTTTAAAAATTTTTACTGTCCTTCGCAGCTTTGTATTTACCTATAATTGAGTTTTCAACTATGCTTGTCAGTAAAACAATATACAGAATACTACTAAACCTTGAGCCTAATTTGCTTTTAAAACTAACAAAAATTAAACCGGATATAACAAAATTGATGTCAATGAAGCGTATTCAACCGTCCCATTGAAATTTGAAGTAGATATTTAGTTGTTCCTGTCGCGTTTTTTCCCTAAATATTGTTCTTAGATTATTATAAATAATATTATTTCTATCAATAATAATGAAAAAAGAAACCACAGTAGCTATATTATAAACCACAACCACTCTACCGGAGGAATCGTTTTGTGGTGGTAACTTCATCTTTTCGGTTTTTCCAAATAGTTCAAAAACACTGAACCTGCTAATTGTGGGTTATTAACAGGGCATTTCCAAATTCGCAGAAGAAGAAGTTCAAAAATCAATGACCTTTTCAATATTTTAAATAGTACTGTCTATACATGTTAATTCAGAACATATGAAACAGCAAATATCTGAGTTTCTACTATATGTAACCTTAGGATGGATGAAATCGTTGATGTTCACTATTCTCATAATGGGATAGGTGTAATAAATAATAAAACTTCAAGGTCAAATCCCACATAAAATATAATATATGAAAAATTATTTAGTAACGTTTTCGGGACTACTGTGGCCCATTTTCAACTAAAAAAGGAAGCCCAAATCAACATTGGTTAAAGTAAAACTTAACAGTACTCACCACAAATTCTTTAAATATTCAAAAATTTAAACATTCTTAAAGTAAAAAACTTCTCATATAACGAACTTAGGATGGATGTAAATATGCTTATAGCGAATGCGTGTTCTAGAATAACCATAAGTGATATCACATTATGATTTTTTTTTATTGATCTCCATGGGTTCTGCAATCTGCCTATTAACGAAATGAATAAAATTTATGACAATTTATAACAACAAAAAATATGAAATAGTGAAGTCCGCCTACTGGAGGAACTTCTTCATAATGCTAACAATTTTGTTATGTGGTTAACTAATGCTATTTTTGACTACATGGATATTAGGTACTAAAATAACGCTATGTGCGTTGTGGTAGATCTAGTGTGTCAAAGCGCTTGAGCCTTTTAACCCGGAGAATAGCGAGAAGGTCCTTAGGTTTTTAGTTTTCCTATCTATATATAATATAAGATTTAATCAATATCAGTTATCTTAAACTATACTAGTTAATTTCAAAAAATGTTAACGCAATATTTTAACAACTGGATTATAATTAAACATAATTGTTTACACTATGATCCTATTGGCTTTCGCCTAAGACAAATAAAGTATATTTCAAAGGATTTATCAGGATTTGATCGTAATTTTTGGAAGTCGTAGTTTTTTAAATTTCGAATGTAAAGAGTTCAGTCTTAGGATTTGTGTTAGCTGAAGATGAAGTTTTTCAAATTAAAAGGCACCAAAAAGTACCTATAATATAATATAACTTTAACAAATGCCCATGGAAAATAATAAACTGCCAAAACGACCTAATGAGAAATTGGAAAAATAAAATACTCTAAGAACATATTCTGACCTTAGTTTTAAAATGTACTGCTTCGAGATCATATATGAGATGTATGTGAGTTGCCTAAGTTTTTAAAATTTTAAAATTAAAATGTGTACCTCGAATATAGTCGGGTTATTGAAATAATAAAATTAGCAATCTGTAATTGTTTAAAAATAGTAGAAAGTTTACAAACAACCTAATACAAAAACTTAACATCTCTTTCACAACTGCCAAAGTATTGCAGAATCACAATAACATCATAGTATATACTGACCTTAGTTTCAAAAAGCACCGTTTCACAGTTGTAGGGGAGTTGTTCAGAAATTCATTGACTCCATGTATTTTGAGTAATCCTGTAGATTTAAAATATCATTCAAATGCTACCAACCATTTAGAAGTATTAGCATCTACTTTAAAAAGTAGCTTGCTGGTATAGTAAACCATAACCAAACGTAACTAAACGCAACGGAAAAATTGGATATTTGAAAATACCAATGCGGGATGTATTATACTTTTTACTATGATACATTCAGGGAACTTAGTGAGCCATGTAAATAAACAAATAAACAGTACATTTTTATTCTCTGATTGTTCCTACAAAATGCAATAACTTTGCTTAGTACGATTCCATTGCTGTCGTAAATATTTATTATTGAGCACGGTTTTTGCCGTAACTATCTTTTTTAGTTTCTTGCGTTTGTCAGATCAACATTACAGGTGTTATACATGACATTTGTAATTTGTTGTGCAATGATTACAGTGAATTATTTACATATGATCGAGGATTAGCTGGTCAAGGCTAACAGTAATGCCTCGGATGGTCTAAGTTAATGATCTTAGTTGTTGTCCTCTTTGGGTATTACATCTTCAGGAAGCTTTCTTTTAAGTCTTACGTGGATGTTGCGCTGGCTAAGGTTGTAGTATAATGCTCCGTCACACTTGCTGATATTTTTTCTAAAGTTTTCGGTGCTCATGGTAATATAGTTTTGGATTGGCGATAAACCCAGTTCGTGACGCAATTGTGTGTTGCGAACGTACCGTAGACGTTGACTGCAATACAGAGGACCTTGTTTTGGAGATATTGTTTTTGGATTTATTATTCCAGACAGGGGAGGCGTAGAGTGCTAGAGGTCGCAACAAGGATTTGTACATAAGAACAGTGCATTCCGGTTGGAGTCTTATTTATTAGGGGGTAAACTGGTCGTAGTTGATTGTGGTATTGCATCAATTTTTGATTGATGTGATAACTCCAACTCAGTCTTATATCTAGATGTACATCGAGGTATTTGATTGCAGAATCTGTGGGGTTCCAGGGTAGCACAGTTCCATTGATTTTGAAGGAGGGTGGATCAACTATTCTTCTTAACGTAAATATTTTAAATTGGCACTTGAATGAGTCGATTTGAATATTCCAGTTTTTGGGCCACTTGCAGAATTTGTCCGTTATAGTTTGTAATTGCTTGACTGCCATTTCTAGGTCTGCGCTTTGTGTAACAACAGTTGTATTGTCAGAAACCATTGCTGTTGACGCAGGGATTTCAGGGATGTCAGAGATATATCAGTAGATATTGAAGAGGAGTGGGCCAAGGATACTGCCTTGGGGAATTCTCACCCGTATGGTTTTACGTTTCGATTAGTTCCCTGATTCTTTATAGTTGGTGGCAGGTCGAGGGTCCTTTTTTAAAGCCAAATTGAAAGTGTGGGAGGATGTGGAGTGTGTCTACTATTTTGACAAGGCTAGTGTGGATGGATAACTTTTTCTTGAAGTTTAGAAAGGGTAGTTAATAGGCTAATGGGTTGGTAGCTGGTCATGTGTTCTTTATTTTTTCTAGTCTTGGCGAACATAAGGACATGAGCATGTTTCCATGTTCTGGTAAAGTAGCCTATTCGCAGGCATCCATTTATCAGAAAAGCTAGATATGCCAGGCATTTACTAGTTAGATGTTGGAGGTTAAAGTTGCGCCAGGTGATTCACGTTTAGGTAGTACTGTTATAATTTCCCTTAGTTCATTTGGAGATGTTGGTTCTATGTTTCCAGTACTGACAGGGTGGTGGGTCTCGATATGATTCATTATACTAGAAGTAATAATAGTAATATGCAAAAATAATCCCGTCTGGGATCCGGTATAAGAATAAACCCAGGGAACCCCCTGCCTGACGTAAAAGCCGGTTATCTGGGGCAATCGTCCTAGAGTTCTTCCCTACCCTCTTAATCCTGTGAACTCTTATGTATCCTACCTTACCATACTATGCCTGAGAGTCGGGTTAACATGCAGTACTTATACTAAATCGAGAATAGAAATAACATGTCTCGGAAACGGCAGCTGCCTGGGGAACACCAAGGTACGTCTGGAGTTGATGCTGGACGTGATAGTGTACGGACCATAGGTGGGGGCGAGTTGAACACGCGAACAGCCGCCAACGACTACAATCTATACAAATACGGAAAACGAACACCTAAATAGCTCGCCTGCTTCAAGTGCTTTACCGGTCAAGCAGCCGATAACTAGGAAAGCAGGCCTGTATAGAAAATGTATTATATGGACTACTGAAATAAACCAAGATGTAATACGTTGCTGTATGAGATGCACTAAAGCAGAAATTGATCGGTCATCATACAGGAGCGAGAAGCTTGAACTATTCCTAACAGTATATCTAGAACTACTTGGTCGCATAAGTGAGCAAAATATTACAGATCGTAGTAGAACTATTATAACTAGAAACATGTTATCTGCCATAAAAATAAACCAAATCAAGGAAAAGGTAGTCCAACAACTAATATACGCAAATGATAAATTAAATGAAGAACTGAGTAATTAGCAAACAGATGTTGACCAGTAGAATCTAACAGTGAACAGGAGCACATAGAAGTGACGATGCAAAAAATCAACGTAGATATGCAGCAGCATCAAATAAAGCAGAACCTTCAGAATAATTATTACATGGCAATACTTGAATTTATAGGAACAGATCCCACAAAAAGATTGCGGATCCTAAAGCTATAGGTATTAGTGGTTATTAGTGGCGTACGGTATTGGCATCATGAATTTGCTACTACCCTTTTCCGAACATCTTGAAGCTTCTGCTATTAAATTATATTTTACAAATAACAATGACCTTGTGATAGCCGCTGCGTATCAGCCACCAAATAAAAAATTACTACCACAAGATATTAACATAATTTTAAATTCTAGTTATCCAACAACAATTTTAAATCTAAAAATACGGCTTGGGAATGCAAAAAAGGTAAGGCAGTCGGTTATACTCCTATACTTCTGATCATCCGGTTCATGTAATAGCACCAGAAGGATCAACCTAAGAGACTTGATCATCAGCCAGATGTATTGGATATACGGTTACTCTACAGCATATCCAGGCCCTTATATCAACAAGTGGTAGCATAATTAGATTCGGACCATATACCGGTTATTACCACTTTCAACAAACAACCATCCATAACACACACAGTCTGCCAAAACTAATCCAAGGTCAAATTAACCGAAACGTATTAAAAAAATTACCTCGATCGGAACCTTAAATATCCGGAAAATTTATCTACAACTGAAGGTATTGATCTAGCTGTATAAAACATAACCTCTTTGATACAAACAGCTGCACTAATAGCAAGTATCACCGCCCCAAAGAAGCAGTCTAGCCTCTTAACACAGCTTTGTATACAAAGTCTAATAAATGAAAAGCATCGCATTCGGAGACAATGGCAAAGAAATAGAAAATCAAATCATAATGTAGCACTGACTCAGTTAACATATCGAGTCAAATGGGCAATCGAAATTTATAGAATAGCAACACAGAAGTAGTATTAGTGAACTAAAATGTAATGACCCATCAGTGTGGCGAGCAGGCAAACAAATTAATAACAAACGACCGCTAATATTTCTTGTAAAATTCAACAACAGTGACTCAGAAAAATGTATAGTATTAGGCTACATTGAAGAAGTGCTAAAAGCCGAAGTCAAACTAAACAACGCTTTTTACTACAATGATTGATTGAATCGTTTCTGAACGTATACCACTTGCTGATGATGATGCAGTAATGACAAAAACTCCCACAGAAATCAAGTATTCGACAACTGCCAAATAAGAAGTCTCGTGGTCCCTATCTTATTACAAACATAATTCTTAAAACTCTTACTTCTTCTTCTTCTCACACGATCTCCCTCCGAAGGTTGGCGATCCAAATAGCCATTATTGTTTTAGACACTGCTGTCCGGAATGTTTCAGTTGTTATGCAGCCGAACCATCGGTGTAGATCTTTCAGCCACGAGTTCTGCGGCCTTCCGACTGATCGTTTCCCCTAAATTTTGCCTTCAATAATAAGTTGGGGAAGTTCGTACCGACTCCCTCTTATGATGTGATCTAGGTATTGAGTTTTCCTTTCCATAATTGTGACAAGTAGTTCTTTTTGCTTCTTCATGCGATTGAGTACTTCGACGTTAGTCACTCTTTGCATCCATGATATCTTGAACATGCGTCTGTAGAGGTACATTCAGGGTCCAGCTCTCGCACCCATAGAGGAGTACTGGTAACACATAGCATCTTAGCATGCGAATTATCAATTCTAGGCTTAGGTCCGGTCTAACAAAGTATCTCATTGTGGCGAACATTTTCCTTGCCTGTTCGAGGTGTTTTATCCTATATTGCATCTATCTACAATGCCTGGAAGCATGCGCATGTTTTACATTTTAACAAACCTGGAGAGCCAAAAAATTTACGTGCATCCTACCGGCCCATTAGCCTACTGTGTACCTTGTCAAAACTCCTGGAAACCGTTATATATTCTCGCCTTAATGGATATATTGATCAGAACAACATGCTTCCCCAATTTCAATTTGAATTTCCTTCTAAATACTCTGCATACCATCAGCTTTTTCGAATCAGTGAAACTATGATTAAGGGATGTGGAAATAAACAACATACCGCTATCATGTTAGAACTAGAAATTCCCAATTACATTATCAACGTCATATATTCCTTTTTAGAGAGCCGAACCTTCTACACGAGATTTAACACAATATCTTCTAACATTAAAAATATTCAAGCTGGAGTACCACAAGGTTCTGTTCTGTATCTTCTGCTGTTCAATATTTACATACACGATATTCCTCTTCCAACCAATTGTTCCCTCGCAATGTTTGCTGATGATACTGCGATTATATCGCAAAATCACGAGATTGATATAGCCATAGCGACTCTTCAAGACGCCACAGACGAACTATAGCAATGGTGTAACAGCTGGAACATTTAATTAAATTGCAGTAAATGTATAGCAAAAATTTTACTTTGCAGGGATACAACAATTGAAAAAGTGGTTTAATAGATGATAAAACCAATTAAATGGAATGGCAAGGATCACACAGTGAAATACTTGGGGGTATATTTGGACCATCGGCTCACTTGGGGAGCACATATAAAGTAAAAGCTGAATGATGCTCACTACAAACTAAGACTACTCTACCCGGTAATAAATAGAAATTTGCCATGGAAGATTGAGTGCACTTTATTGATTTATATATACATTTTGAGGTCAGCTCTGATGTATGTGTCAGTGTTGGGTAAGTTACTCTAAGAAAGTAACTAAGTAAGTTAATCAGTTACTCGGCAAAAAAGTAACTGAGTAAGTTACTAAGTTACAGAATTATAAAAGTAACTTGAATAAGTTACTAAGTTACCATAAAGTAACTCGTTATCTTTTAAGTTACCTATTTTTATGAGACGCTACTAATGTACATGCAATTACTACCAACTTAATATCAACAGAAACACACATTTATAAGCAATTGTTTATTAGCAAATATTCTATACGTGGGGGAAGGAACAGGCTTAGAGCTTAGAGGCGCTGGTTCAACGATGTTTTAGGGATTTTCCAAGGATTCTATTTTATTTTTCGTTATTATTGAAATATAGAGACGGTGAATGTATTTTTTTCTGAATTAGACACCCACAACCTGCGTACAGGCGTTAGGAATGTACTTCTCAGTAATCTGCATACCTGCTCAGAGAGCTTCTAGTTGTTAAAGGATTAAAGATTACTGGAAAAAGCTGTCACCACCCAAATAGGATCCATCAAATATTATTTATTATCGACTAAGTACACGAAGGTATTCCTGTGTTCGGTATTAGCATTTGCATACTAAAGCATTCGAAATTTCAACAAATTCTTCAGCTTCAGGTATAATTTCGTAAATACTACGCATTAAAAACCGAACATTTTAAAATAATTTACATTTGTAGCATGAAAATGTAACTTGTCATATTCAGTTACTAAAGTTACTAAATAATTGTAACGTGTTATAGTTACAATTACTGAAAACACAAAAGTAATTAAGTTACTATTAAGTTACTGAAAAGTAACTAGTTACTAGTAACGAGTTACTTTTATTTAGTTACTACCCAACACTGGTATGTGTGTCCGGTATGGGGTACCTTGTTAAGTGCTCATCTGCGAAAGTTACAGAACTTCCAAAATAACATCTTAAGAGTAGCCACTAATGTGCTGTGGTTTTTGCTTAATGAATAAATGAGACGTGAAATAAATATAATAATATAAATAATAACCACAACAAACAAGTTTTTTTGGTAATTAAAGGAACTATCCAGCAATCAACCATTACGGAATCGGCTAACACTCACACAACCTTCGATTGAAACTAAGACTTCCTCAAGATGTGATATTAAAGTGACTGTGACTAGCAAAACATAATCAGTTAACAATAAGTGTCTGAAATCACATAGAAGTAATTTTTAATTACTCTTAATAAGTTTTAAGCGAATTAAAATAATGTAACACAACTGTGTATGACTCGCGTGTGTCGATCCAGTGTTCAATTTAAAAAAACCACAGTATTGACAGGGCGCGTTTTGTTTGATTTTCATCAAATTAACAAAATGAACCCTTGTGGCAATTATGAGAAAAGTATTTTTTAAATCAGAAACATTTTCATAACTCGCAGTTTCTGGTAATTGTTTCTGCAAAAATTACTAAGTCCCATTTAAAGGCGATATCTATTAAAAAGATTCTGTTTTGTCGGAAGACTATCAAATTTTGAAAAGTTTCTATTTAAAAAAATCACTGGTAATTGGAAAAAATCGGCCAAAGGTATCAATATTTCCTTAAACATCATCATTATTTAAATGTTTTATCTACCTATTCATTCCTTGGTTAGAGGACAGTAAAATCAAATATGGATTTAAAAAATGCAGATGTCTAGTAAGAAACTATAACACACCTTATATGTGCTGCAGTTTCACTGCACACCTTGCTTCGTTAAATATTTATGGGAATTTATTAATTTAGAGTTCACCTATGAGCGAGTATTTTTGCTTTCTACAAGGGCAGGCTTTTAAGTTTGTACAAAAACTAGGAAAGAAAACATTTTTTTTTGAACAAACTGTTTTATTGCTTTCCAAACTATTCGCCTTTAAGATTTATACACTTTTGCATGCGTTCAAACCAATTCTGGAAATATTGTTTCCACCCTGAAGTTGGTATCTCAAACAGAAGGCTTCAACAGCTTCTTGAGGCGATGAAAATCGGTGTTCGGATTTTTTGTTTGACATTAGGGAACACAAAGAAGTCGTTAGACGATAAATCATGTGAATACGGCCAATGAGACATTAATTCGATGGTTTTCTCCTTTAAATAATCAATTGTTTGAGGTGCTGTGTGAGAGCTGGCATTGTCATGATGAAGAATGATGCGACATTTTCGGTTGTTTTTCCTGATTTTATCGATGACTTTTGGCAAACAAATTGTTGAATACCATTCAGCGTTAATTGTTCTTTGATCCTCTAAAGGAATGGTTGCAATATGTCCAGTACAAGCGCAGAAACAAGCGATCATGTTTTTGGAAGTGTTTCGTGAACGAACAACTTTTGTGGGATTCGGTTCATCTTGGAACACCCAAACAGTGGATTGTTGCGTTTCCGGTTCATATGAATATATCCAAGTTTTGTCACCTATTACGATGTTGTATACGGATTTTGCAGTTCCTCGGTCAATTTTTTTTAGCATTTCCTTACACCAATTAATACGAGCCTTTTTTTGAGCTTCGGTCAAATTATGCGGAATCCATCAGGAACAGATCCTTTTCACAGCTAAATGTTTAATGCAAAATTGAATGTACTGCAGTCTTAGATATGCCTAAGGATGCGTCTATCTCACTATAAGTCACATGCCGATCTTCTTCAATCATGTTGCGCACAGCATGGATGTATTTTGGAATAACAACCGATTTTGGTCTACCTTCACGAAATTCATCATTGGCGGACGCACGACCACGACGAAATTCTGCAAATCAATTAATTGTAAACAGTCTTTTCTAATGGTCTTCATTACCAAAAGTTGAAGGAAGCGATTCTATGCATTATTGTTGAGTTAGGTCTTTATTAAATCGTAAAAAATCATCCAACAAAACCTTCACGTGAAATTTCTATTTTTTCACAAAATTGCTTTTTTTAAACGCTCACTGTAAACAAACTACTCGGTCAATTTCTAAGCTGCCACTGTTTTCACAATAACAAATGTCAAATTTTACGAAAATAGTAATGACAAATCTCAATAGCGCCACCTAGTGGTCGTTTGTAAAAACTTAAAAGCCTGTCCTCGTAGTACAATAACGGAAGGGCTGCGGCGCTAGTATTGCATGCCATTCGCACTTTGCTTATTGTAATTGTAAAAGTGAACGACTGTTTACTAAACACTTAATTTTTTTTTAATTTTTACGCATAATTCGTGTTGCACATACTGGTGATTCCGTGTATTTTCCTGGACAGCCAATTCTCAAAACATTTTTATGGATTCTCAGAAATCTAAAATGGATATTCCGTTAAAATTTTCTATGATATAGAAACTATAGCACTATACCACATCTATTTTAAGTTCAAACAATATCAACACAATATGAATATTATATTCTGGAGATGATGAAGTGTAATTGTAATATGTGTGTGAAGGAAGGAAGATTAAAAGCATTTTATGGAGCATTATAATTATATTTTGTTAATTTCGCTTAAGATCATTTTTAATACAGGTTTATGTAAATTTTTGGGAAGGTTTCTTTCAACTTTTGCCTCTATTCTGTTAAAAACCACTGTGATTTTTTGAGTGTTTAGAGTGACAACCATTAACGTCATAAATTTCAGTTATGTAAGGAGGTTAAATTTAAATATTAAGTATTTTCGTAGCTAAGAGTTTTTTATTATAGCTTAACGATATTATTAGTTAATTATACAGAAGCCGAAGTATAGAATTATTGTGGGCCGCTTTTATACAACGTATTGTGATCTTTGGTATTATTGTAAACAAAAAACTGTTGAATAGTTAACAATACTGTGTTGATGATATAATGCCCAGGTATACGATATTAATATTCTCGACAAAAACAGGGCTTTCATTTAGTGTGCATCAAATATAGCGCCAGTTTATCGTTTAAATTAGTAGGCCGATATATTTGTTTAAACATACATTTTTAATAGCGCTATTTTTAGCGGCGACATTGTGTTTCTGATACTGTTTGAAATGGTGTTTTTTTTGAGGCAGTATTTCACTTCTACTTGTAATACTATCCCAAAGGCATAAACAAATATTCGAACTAAATAAAACAATACAAGGCAACGTGCTTGTATGAAACAATTTTTGCTTGTACAAAACCTATACGCAAAAAATTAAGTGCTATAATGTATCCTTGTTAATATACATTAATTGCTAAATACTTGATAATTACTTATTAATTATTAACATATTAATAATATGCATCAAAAATTACTAGGGTTATTTTTGGCATTTGGGAATGAAGATACCTATACAAATTTTGGTAGGTGTAATATACAGGGTGTTTCAGAAATAGGTACAAATATTAAATCCGATGGTAGATTACCATATATACAAACTAGAAAAAAATATTTCTTTGGCAATGGGACCCTTAAGATATGAGGAAATAATAATTGAAAATTTGACCCAAAATTGTTTGAGTACCGCAGGATAATAACAAAAATTTGAGTTCAAAGACATGTTATGCAAAGGAGACAAGTTTTTACGTGTTTGCCACTTTGAATTTACTTTACAAGTAGGTAATAACCTTCTACAGCTTAAATGCATTTTCTATGTATCATCAGCAGTTCTCACACAAAATTTTATTTTATTTTTTAATTCAAAAAAATAAACTTAATGATTTTTGAAAAATGAATAGTACCATTAAATTCTACTTGAGCCAATCTATTACTGGTTTAAATATTTGTATCTATTTCTGATACACCCTGTAGAAAAAATTGAATTTTTTGGATATATAAATTATTTTTCCTTCTACTAATAATAAAATATGCTAATAGATTTAAACTTACCGTTTTGTTAATTAACTAAAAACAATAATATTTTCAGTGTTTTTATGTAAGCGACGATTCCAGGATTCGGTACTTGATTGTGTTATTGCTATAATTTTTATGACAATTCTACTACCTCACAGGTGTTAAAAATTATGAAATACGTAGGTATAAATATACTGTCCAAAACAATTAAAAATATTATAAATAAAAAATAGACTGGGGTGGCTCAGAGGTAAGACAGCCAGGTTTTGGCTGTAATAGTCCGGATGCTTCCCGGTTCGAATAACTCCACGGGTCGGAAAAATTTCTAATTCCCTGGGTGGTAGGTACTGGGTCTCGATCTCCATTTGCCATTGGGGATCAAATTACTCCTCGTATTACGGTTGCATTAGATGAGTAACAAGACCATAGGTAAACAAATACATTTACACACACACACCAAGCAAGTCAAGCACGATTTCGCACCAATGGGTTTCCAGGTTGTCTTCTCGTCTTTTTTGTATGAGCAGTGTAAATTTATTATCTATTGTAGAGCGGTCTTTTCGAATCCGCTTTGCTCTATAGTAAGAATCGTTTTTTTTTCATTTCTTTTCGTTTCTTCTGTTTTTTATAATTAATGTTGTTAAATATCCGTTAATTGTATTGGGTAGTGTGCATTCAATTATTTAAAGTATTAAAATTGTAGGTAATTTTAAAAATCATGTTTTTTAGACCTGACACACATTACACCGAATTTTACGTGAATTAAAATGGTAGGCGCGATATTCGTCAAACCCGCTTAAACTTCTTACAATTTCTCCCAAACATTATAAAATATTATTTTTAACTTTAACTACTTTTATTTTGAAAATATTGAAAATGAATGTGTATTTTTAAGATGAAACATACTACCAAAAGAATGTTGTTTTATATAAGTAGTTGGTTTTGTTCCTATGCACCAAACTGAAATGCTGTACTGACAAGTCTTAAAAATTGACAAAGAAAAGAAATGATATGCTTCAAGTAGGACTAAACTTTTAGTAGCGAATGTTTAAATCCCTACTCAAGTGCGATTACCAGTCAGCAGGTAACATGTAATCTCTGAACAATAGCGTTGGTGCTTGTTGGTAGGTGGCCAGGGCCGCATTTAACTTTCTTGGCAATGGCAGTAAAATCCGGCGTTACAACTTTTTATTGAAACCGGGTATTATTATAATATATAAGGTACCTGTGCCAAATAAGGCCCGCGCGAAAATAAGGCCCACTAATGATATTTGCATAGTTCAAGAATTTTGTAAACATATAGTACCATAAAGTCTTCACTCGGCATGAGTGCAAATAATTTTTTTAGATGCCCCACCAGATATGTTGTAATTTCCCAGTAATGTAATTTCCCATAGTGTAAATGTTACTCACCGGTGTTGTTAAAATCGACAAAACTAAGTATAAGATTTTTCTGAATTTACTGCAAATTTACGTTTGAAAGTAGCATTGCAGTATTCCCTGGAATGTTTTTTTTTCATTTTATTTATTTATATCATCCTGCTTTTAACTTATTTTCCTATCACATCTCATATCCTAAAATATGTGCCGGTTGTAATAAGGTCCGACAAAGAGGTTCGAATAAGGCCCGGTTGACTACACTAAAACTGTAGGGGAGGGGCTTGTTCTTGAATTATTATTTTCATGTAGCTTTTGGGCTATGGTTGAGGCAAAGCAAAAAAGAGCCCTGTGGGGAGAAGAAACGGGCAATGAATGCCTTAAATAATGGAATTTCTGAACGAAGAGTTTTGGAAAAGTTTGGAATACCGGAAAACTTATATAGGCTTACCAGAACATGATGATTTGGTTTGCTTGTGTAGCTCATGCGACTGAAAACTGATTTTAAAATTTTATTTAAAAAAATATCTGCAAATTTTACAGGCGGGCCTTATTAGGCATATGGTACGTAATAAGGCCCACAAGCAATGTTTTTTTCAAGAATTAATACCTTTTTGTGACTGCTTCTTTTGTTTATATATTTTATGCAGTTGTGTTAAGAAACCAATAAACTTTCATTTAATAGCCAAATCCGAAGTTTTTATTTGTTTTTACTAACAGAAATTTCAAAACAAAAATTAGGTGGGCCTTATTTGGCTCAGGTACCTTATTATAAAATGTTATAATAAAAGTATCTAGGTAAGATTAAATTAAAACTATCGGATGACCGACCATCTGTTCCCTGGATATTGTTAAATATTTTAACGTTATAATGAGTGCTGTTGTCTACTAACGATGTAGATAATCTTGTTAAATTTGTTTTGCAATATGATAATTTGTTTTCGAAAGTATGCTAATTTGGTTATTGTTCTGGGTAAATTCAGTCGTAGGTACTTTTGGCCAGTAGCAGTTACATCATGGCTTTCTGGAGACCTTTAGCAAGCGACGATAATAATAAAATTATGCAAATTGTAAGCCGTAATAGCAACGAAGACACAGATGCTGTAAATAGTAGTAGTGAAAGTGAAAATATAAATTTAAGTGCAACATGCCAGCCTCTTCCCGTTGAAGCGCAGAAAATAATGTTATTCATTTTTAAAACTTAAATCCGAACGCGGACAGCCCGTATGGCATTATGAAACTTGTTGCAGAATTGACACAAGTGCACTACAGTACAGTGAGAAAAATTATAAACATATGACGTGATATACAACACAAAAAAAGAACCACTCAGAAATTTTCTTGGATTGATGTAGGAATCAGCGAAACCGCAAGAGATCCTATTTATAATTTTGTTAAAAAGAAATTAGTTCCCACCGTCAGCGAAATATTTCAAGAAATTATATTTTTTTATTAATTATTATTTTATATCAAAACAAATGTACTTTCCCTACAAAAGTCCAGAAATATTACGGTGTTTGATAACAGATATGGGATTTAAATATAAAGTTATAGATAAACGGCAATACATAATGGAAAGCGATCGCATTGTACGTTTACGGGACAAATACCTTCAGATGATTAATTTATACTGTAGGTAAAATCCATCAATAATTTGGTTAGATGAAACATGGTATGATATTGCTGGCGTCATCAGAAAAGGTTGGACTGATAATTCAACGAAAACATTATACATGTTCCACCTTGTAGAGGAAAGCCCATAATAATTATCCATGCTAGTAGTGAAAATGGTTTCGTTAACAACTATATGAAATTATCAGTAGAAGAGATTACCCCCCTATTTTTGCGAGTTTAACCCGATCGAAATGATGTGGAGCGCACTTTGAAAACAAACGTGAGAAAAAGAAATACTCCTCGTAGGTTAAGCGACAATGTTCTGGGTCGTATCAGAGATGCAGCTTGTGAAATTGCTAAACATTTGAAAAATGGTGTGGAACACATCGTTAAGGTTGAACAGAAGTATGTTCCAAAATATGATATCAAATCTTTAATAATTAATTTAGGGGCTGATTCATCTTCTGATACCTGAGAATTTAGTCACATCTAGTCTGAGTAAATTAAGCAAATAAAGTAAAATGTAGATTTTATTAATAATATTAGAAAAGCGTGTCAACTGCCTATATTAGGTAATTTACAAATAAAATATTGTTTTAAGCATTTATGGTTGTATAACATATTTATTTATGCATTCGCAAAAATTTTCCTGAATACGTTCTTGATCGCCTACCTGCAACGACCCTAACACTTGCAGCTTATCTTTAAGTCAACAGCTTAACATTCGCTACTAAAAGTTTGGTCCAACTGTACCATGGCCACCATTCTGTCACAGCCCCAACCATGATTGTTCCGGTTAAATTACAGTGATAAAATCCTGTGACACGGAGTGTGATACTGTAAAATGAATCTATCGGGAGCTGCTGCAGCACCATTGTTGATTAAAGCTATTATTACATTTCAGCCTCAGATAATACTTCGCTTTCAGATAGGTAGTTGAAATGTCAACTTAATTTTTCGGTGCTTTGGCATGGTCTGTAGGTACATTTTATTTACGTTTGAAATCGTTGTTCCTCAATTACGTGTTTCGATTAAGTTTTCTGAACCCGTGACGGCGGCGCGGTCAAGAAGCTTTGTGTGGTACGAAGCTTCATACAGTTTCCTTAGTGATGGTCATTGCCACGGGTTTTTTCGGACATCGGTCTTGGGCCACCCCGATGATAGGCGAATCACTGATTTCACAACTCATCTGCAATCTAAACTGAAATTTTTCTATGAATTCTGCTTTTGGAAATTCTCGTATGCAATAGGATAATGTAGCGATTTGATTAAATGAGGAGACTTGGTTAGTACTTCTAGGACTATTACGGTCAACGTTCAAATTCCAGGGACTGTTTGATTTTTGGAGAAAAACCACAGTTACAGTTTTCGTTTTTCTCAGTAATTTGTTTATTAACAATGATAGTGTAAAACAGTTTTATTGCTGTTCATTGTTGACGCACTTTTTAAGTAAATTTCGAATTTTTATTATATTTTAGTATTTCGAAAATTTAAATGGGAGTCGCAGGCGATTATGTCGCAACTGGGACAACTTTCTTTAGATGTCTTGCCTGATGATTTATTTTTACAAATTACAGTTCTGAGCAAAAAACTGATTTCTCTTAGTATGCGTTGGAAAATGGGTTTTTTAATATTCGGCTGTGAATGGACAAAAGAAGCAAACAAGAAAACCACATTTGCTGCAATCTTCATTAATAACAGATTAATAGAAGAAATGTTGTTTGCTAATAATAAACTGTGAAAAAGTAAAAACAAAACGGATGGCTATTTTAGGAAATAGCGATAGTAAAAGATGAGTACTATTTAATTTGTTTCGGCAGTATTTGTATAGTTAGCAAATTAGCTCTCTTTTTAATTTGTTATTTTGAGCTCTTCTCCACTACTATTATATTGCAAGGCAAAAACAACACAGAAGTGTAACATCTAATATTGTTTAAGAGGTATAAAACAAGATTGTCAACACGCTTTTAATTAATTTAATACAAAAAACCTGTTAAACTCCTGTTATTGAAGGAAAACGAATTCTCAGACAAAAAGCAAGTAATTATAAACACTGAAGAAACAAACTCTCTCTATTTTGAAGACCCAAATCGCTTTACTGTTGCCGACAGTATTCTTAAAAAAACTAGGAGAATAGACTATTCCAAACGGCTTTATGAACAACTAGTTATTAAATATTTTTAGTTACATGTCATTGCTCTTTTAATCAAAAGAAAAGAGTTGTAAGGATCTGGCTGGCCAATTCGCGGTTTACTAGGAATAAACAGCTTTTTACATGAATTTATTACATTTCAGTTACAACTGCCTTTAGTATTCTTGTTTCCTTTGTTGATTCGCAGAATACCTGCTGCACCTCGGTGGAACAGTGCGAATACGTGCTGTCAGTCGCGGTCACAGTGAAATGCGGTCCGATCGGCTGTGCGATCGAACCCCAGCTGAGGCGACCGTATTTCACTTAGTTAAGTTTAGGGTGCATATTGCATAAATGGTTACTATGTAGGGGACGCCCACATCCCCTAAAGCAATGCGAAAGTATTTCCGGGGAGGGGGGGGGGTAGTATGAATGAATGAAAAAAAGAGTAGCTACTGCAAAAATAATTTTTTGCCGGTTACTGTGAGACAGTGGGCATATAACTATTGTGGAAATAAACCTAAGAAAGAGTAGAAGAGCTTTTATAGAAATCAAATTTGAAGACAATATCTTGAAAAGGTAACGAGCTGTCAGATATCTATATCTACGGTATTCGTAGTGCAGAACAGCTCGCGCTGGTCAGTACGCAGATGGCTGATCCAATATAGTGGCATATACAGGGTGAATCTTAAATGATCGATAATAGACATACCATCTGATTATGGATCAAAAATGGAGCGATAAAGTCTTATACCAATTTGCTGTTAACCTCATAGATGAGGAATTATTGGCAGTCTTAAGTTGGATTCCGGGTTCCTTATCGTGCGATATTTTTATGAAATGATGATTTTTAACTGTAGTTTAATCAACAAAAGGAATCATCAATCTGTAAGTGTAGTTATCATACCCTTGGTTTACCCACAACTTTCATCCGAAGTTTTAAGCTTCTGCAATGCTTGGGTTTTCCAAAAATGTTGCAACAACGTACAATACAAATTTATCACATTTAAAACAAACGTAGGCTTTGACGTAGTTTTTTTATTTTAAGTAATTTGACTTTTAATGACATTTCTGTGACAATTTGCTGATCAAAACGCCTTGTTGTTAATTGTTAATTCTCTTTGCATTCATTATCTTAGCGTTACCTTCAGTTTGGTTTGATTTTAGTTTATTTGTTTTTGATTTTCCAAATTAGCGTCATGGAGTACAGTTTTGTGGAGTATGCAGACATGTATTTGATTTTAGGGGAATGTAGTAGCAATTTTAATGTTGCTGCTAATTTGTATGCCGAACGGTATCCAAACAGCAGGCATCTAAATAGTAATGGTATTCGACGATTGGATCAACGAATGCGAGAAACTGGAAGAACTGCACCCACTCCAGTAGCTGACAGAGGCCATCCTCATCGAGTATTGTTACCACTGGTTGAAAAAATATCTTAAATGTAGTCGAAAATGAACCAGAACAAAGTATCCGATCCATTGCCAGAATGTTTTATGTTACCTAAGAAACAGTGCATAGCTTATTACAGGAAAATTGCTTGCACCTGTATCATTATCAACGAGTACAGGGATTATTACCAGAAGGCTATCAGCAAAGAGTCAGATTCTGCAGATGGTTACTTCGTGAGCCAGAAAGGGATCCTGGTTTTATTGGATATATCTTGTGGACTGATGAATACTGATGTGACTGATGCGAATCGCAGGCGATTTAATACATAGCTCAGTACGACTAACCACACAGTGTTGCTAAGTTTACAAAACTTTAATTAAGAATTCTTCAAAAACTAAATTTTTCGAGCAAAACTTTTGTAGAATTGTTTGCTCAGTTTTCGATGCAGAATCGCGTGATGTAAATATTTTCCGCCATTTAAGATTCGCCCTATATAATCGTTCGTGCTTCAGAGGGCACGTAAAGCCATCGGTCCGGGTTGTCATACGAACGTCTTTGACAGTCGTAAACCATCTAGTGGAACTTTTCTTCTACGTTCGACGGGTTAGGTTAGATTCCTGTCCGGCATACGTACAAAGAGGACTCACAGAACCTACTCATCGTAGGTAATTAGCCTAATATATATTGCGGTGTCGCAACATTCTCTAATTGAGATATCTTAACTCAATGCTTAATTTAATAAAGCTCTATTAAGCTACCCTATAAGAAAATGGGTTGTTTAACCATATATAAATCAAATACGATGTAAATTAGTAGTTCCATTGTTTGGTTTGGCATCGTGTAACTTGAATCCTAGGTAGCAAAGCTGATTGTTTTGATTCATATTCATTTTCAGGAAGGCATAGAGGAAACGTTTTAACCTTATTTATGCATTCTTGAGCTGTAATTTAACAAATATAGGTAAAAATATAATAATTTTGACAGCTTCATACCAAAGTGTAAATTTGTGAATTTAATAGTTTTATTTTGAGAACAATGTGTTTGTATAAATGTGCTAATGTATATAAAGAAGCTTTGTGTTAAATTTGATTAACATTGCAGTTGTTTTTATTAATTTATTTATAATTTAATGCAAAAATTATTTGTCAATTTCCAAATGCATTATCAAAAATATGCCGAGTGAGATATAATTTTGTGAGTAACGCAGTAGTAATTTTCTTTTTGTTGTAATATTAGTGACAAGAATGTCACTGTAAATTTTAGATATTTATAATTAATTCAGTCAATTTAATGCTTTGCTCTTATTGGTGGATTTCGTTGGGGACGCATAAAGATTAGTTTGTATGTAATCGATTGCTAGGTAACTCGCTCATAATCGAGGGATTATGAAAAGCACACTTTTCTGCAGCTCCGCAGAATTGTAAATGTTGTATATTTATTTAAGTGTTTTGATAACAACACATCGTGTTAATGTTTAATAACATTCAAAAAGTGTTTTCATATTACTTACGGTGGAAAATTTGTGAAAATTTCCGAAAAATTCCAGTTTCATTGGAAAATAGAAAGTTGGCGTCGTTTTTTCTTTTATTTGTTTATTCGAGCGTCTTCTGTTTATAGGCTGATCTTCAATTTGACTTGTCAACTTGACACAAACGTCAGTGTCACTTGTTGAAAACTTCGAATCTATAACAAATAATAGTAACTAACATTTTCTTAATGGAAGGCTTTATATTTACGATTGATTACTTGGACAAATAGAAATAATGAGAGCTTAGGAAGTGTTTCATGGGAAGGCACTGCATCTTACTGCTTGAAACTAGTAGATAACGTAAACCAAACTCAGGTTGACACAGTTCTAATTTAATAGTTTTAAAAGCTAACTGAAGTTCAGAAGATATTATTTTATAGCTAACTACAAGTTATAATCCCTAAATTGTTATTAAATAGGGTGGCAATCTATTGCAGATGATTATCAAGATTTGTAACTGTCATGTGAATTAGTTTTACTAATATTGTTTTAGAAATCATCTGCTAGATTTTAATGGAATAATTTACTAATTCAGTTAGTGTAAGAGACAATCTAAAGTAAAAAATCCTGTATGTTGAATCGGATCAGATTAAATTTCAGCAAATAATTGATATACTTAGAATTATGGATATTACAATACAAAGGAAATTTTTAAAGACAGTCTTAGTGGTACATTTATATTTAATTGGTTATGTAATAAAACGGAGAATTTGTAAATATTTATTGGTGCATAAATAAACATTACGTTTGATTTTAAATTCAACAACGTTTAAAGTAAAATATATTTTTTGTGTAATCAGTAATTACAGAAGTTTAGAGGATTACACCAACAAACAATTAACATTTTCCTTTTCTTAACAATTACCTATTTTTAACCGACTAAATGGCTGCTCATAAAAAAACAATTTTAAATGTTTACGTTATGCATGCTTACCTCTACGGTAGCATTTTTTGTTGTTTATGTGTGCATACACCATAGTTAGATGAACAATAATTTTAAAATAATTTAATGTGATTAAACTGATATTATGTGTAAATGACCGAAAAATGAACTAATAATAAAATCTTTATTTCATTTTAAAAATTTATTATCATTATACATTTATTATACAGGGTGTTCCAATTTTAATCTTGAATACTTTGAGAAAATACTCTCCTGGTCATTCCGATTCGGAAAAACATAACATATATGGTCACTTGCTCCCTAAGAAAGTTTACAAAAGCAAATCATTTTTTCATTATACAGGGTGACTTTAATAACTATGCAAATATTTTAAGCAGTGATTGTTTACATCAAATGAATACAATATACGCAAAATTGCCTTATAAAAATGTTTATAGTTTTTGAGAAACACAATGAAGTTGCCTTGTTTGAGAGCCGCTGAAATTTTTCAAATTGAGTACTCATCTTTTGAATTATGAGATGCGACTAGTTGAACCAGATGATTTTAAAGTGAGACTAAGAAGGTGCTAAAGTAAAAAAGAACCAGCAATAACAAACGCTCTGTCCTTTATGAATTGATGAATAAGCTCATGAATTAAAAAGACGAAAAGATGAACAACGAACGAAACATTTTATTTGTGATTGTAAAAACTAAATCATAAAATAAATTACAATTAAAGTCAAGTCGCTAAAGGAGATGCTCAAAGTGCTGACTAGCGTTGGCAATACAAGCTTCCGCACGCCGCACAGAGGGGCCAAAAGCAGGAAAAGTTGGCAAAAAATCATAAATTAAAAATGACGATAAATGATATGTTTCTTTTGGAGACTAGTTTAAAGTACCCTCCATTATATTCCGTTAATAAACGGGGCGGAAAGAGCGCTGGCGGCGGGGGAGGGGCGCCTCACAAGTTGGAACTTGTAAGTTTTACTCATTAGCCATTACATTCGAGCTACTATAATTTGAACTGTGTTCTATCTATGAATTGTTTCTACCATGGAGGCTTTACCTACAGGTTAGTACATTATTCATTCGCTATTTGTATAGATTAATAATAATGTATAGTCTTTAATTCGAAATAAATACACCTAGTGATAAAAGTGAATGAACATTTCAATTATAATTATATATACTTAGGATAATAGTTTGGTTCCGGGCACTTCCGGGCTAACATTTTAACTTATTTTGGTAGTAAAGCTCATCAGTTTTGAAAATCTTTAATAAAAGTTTGCGCATATTTGCGCCAATTTAAAATAAAGGTTAGTATTTAATGTGTGGGTAACCCAGGTAATATTACCCTGTAACTTAAGTGACTGTTTTAATGTATTTCTTCTTTCAAGGATCTGGTTCTACTGATACTTTTTTAACAAAGTGGTCCCTGTATGATGTAATGAAACAATCTAACGTGAAGAACATAGAAGACCAAATTAATTTCTTTAAAATATACATTCAAAATCGTACTAAATGTCCGAAAAATCTAGTTTCGAATATAAAAAAGAAATTGTCTTACTTTGTGGCTGATTTCAAAAAGAAGTGGCAGGAATCTAACAGAAAAGAGGATAGATTTCTTCAAAAAAAATCGAATATGGCTTGAAACTTCCATAAGTTTCCCTAAATATTCGTCTAAAAATGAGAAGAAAGGTCGACCTGAGAAAACATTCGAAAATGTTAGTGAACGATCAAAACGTCAGAAAACCGAAAAGTTGCGGGCCCAACATTCTTATGGACAGTTATCGTATGCTGCGCAAATAAGTCTACGTTCTTCTGGCCAGATAGACGCTTCTAAAGTCAAAGACGTTACCATGACTTCACCAAAACGTGCTTCAAAATACAGGACTGCGTACAATAAACTGAAAATTCCACAGACAAGAAAACTCGGAGGAACTGAGGCTTTATCTATGTTTATTGATGCAAGCCTTACCAGAGAACAATACAATAAAATTAGAAGAAGAGATAACCAGATTAAACAATTGCAACCAACAAATTGCTTTATTGGTGACACATGCTTTGAAATAAGCCACAAAATGCTATTTACAATGGTGGATGGAAAAGTCTGCAATGCATTAACAGAAACCTTGTCTACACAACGTTGTTATATTTGTTCTCTTACTTGTAAAGATTTTAACGACATAAGTAAAGTATTGAATGCACAGAGTAATAAGAAACAGTTGGAATTTGGTTTGTCGGTACTACATGCATGGATAAGATTCTTAGAATGCATTCTATATCTTTCTTACAAACTAACTTTGAAAACATGGCAAGCCCGTGGAAAGGAAAATAAAGAAATAGTTGCTGAAAATAAGAAAAGGATACAAACTAATTCAAAAAGGAGATGGGCTTGGTCATTGACAAGCCTAAGCAAGGATTTGGGAATAGCAACGATGGAAAACCGCCAGACGTTTTTTTCACGATCCTGAAAAAATCAGCAGCAATTACAGGAGTTAGTGTCGAAGTAATAAAGAGATTTAAAGTGATATTACAAACAATAGCTAGTGGACATCTTATAGATAACGATAAATTCAGAAAATATGCATTGGATGCTGCAAAAGTATTTGTGGAGAAATATCCGTGGTATCCAATGCCACCAACCGTGCATAAGATTTTAATTCATGGGCCGGATGTGATCGCTGGTGCGTTACTGCCCATTGGGCAACTAAGCGAAGAAGCCCAAGAGGCTAGTAATAAAATTTTCAAAAGATACCGAGAAAATTTTGCAAGAAAAATGTGTCGAGAAAAAACGAATGAAGATGTGCTCAATCGTTTACTGATTGCATCCGATCCCTACATTTCAAGCTTGGAAGAGGTACATACAACCAAAAAGGCATTTGATAAAAAAGTTTTAGAAATGTTATTGCCGCCAACAGTGAAGGAATCTTCGGGAAATGAGGTGGCTGATTGCAGTTCAGATTCTTCGGAAAACGAGATAGATGATTTAAGTTCTGATTCTCACTAAATCAATAATGTTTAATTTTCTGCATTTAATAAATATATATAAATCAATATTTTATTATAAAATACGTTTTTTTACCATTACCTTTCCTAAAAACTATGAAAACATTTTTTGCCAACTTTAGCTGCTTTCGGCCCCACTGTGCGCCGTATCCAAGATCTCCGAACGCGTTCCAAAACTTCTGTACTTTGACGAATTTGCAATGCGTCGTTATTAACTCGTCGCTGGAGTTCTTCAACTGTGTCGACTGGAGTACTGTAAACAAGTTGCATGTGACCTCATACAAAAAAATCATAATGATTTCAGTAAGGCGACCTTGGGGGCCACAAGATCGGTCCATTACGGCCTATCCAACGAATTGGGAACATGTTATTCATTTAAGCCGTCACTTGTGCAGCGTAATGAGGTGGAGATAAATAATGTTCTGCCGCATATTTAGCGGAACTTCCTCTACCAACTCTGGTAGAAGATTTTCCAAAAAATCGAGGTAACCATTTGCAGTTAACCGTCTGGATAAAACTTAGGGGCCAATAAGATGATCTCCAACGATTCCTATCCAGACATTGATGGAAAATGATCGCTGAAAGTAACATTCTCGAATTTCATTAGGATTTTCATTACTGCAAATGTGCGTGTTATGAGCGTTATGAACCCCGTTTCGCGAGAAATCATCATCAGTAGCTAAGATATTGGCCACAAAATTTGGATTTTGATGATGTTGAAGCCATTTGCAAAAATGAACACGACGAGGTAGATTTCCTGGTTTCAGAGCCCGGACTTTTTGAATATGAAATGGATGTAAGCTTTGTGCCTTTATAGTTCGCCAGACTACAAACTGGGGTACTCCTACCTGATTAGCAAGACGTCGTGTACTTATTTGTGGCTGGTTTTCCACTTTCTGCAAAATCTCCTCGGCATTGGGGATTTGATTTTGTAGGCCTACCTGCCTTGTGTAGGGTTATTTTATGAAATTATGTTCCTCCAAATGCGTCACACCACTGGCGTGCAATGGGTTACAACGGATTTAACTCAAGAAAAAAAAAGTATGTCATTCGGTTTCTCAATTTTTTCCCCTTTGTTCAACATCCCCATTCAATTTGGAATAAGACGCGCTTTTATAGATCTTATTGTTAGATTAAAATCCTAGTTTCAGAGATATTAGCAAAGCAAACAAAATAACTCCGATCGTTTTAAAAAAATATTTATTGTAAAATAACAAAAAAGAAACAAGAAGATTAAAGAAGATTCTGAAAGTGCAATCTATTGGTCTCAACGCATTTTTGGCAACGCCAAACTAATGAATTTATGGTATTTGCCAACATTTCTTGGTTTTGTCTGAGCTCATTGTAGTTATTTTCCATTCTTAGAATGCGGGACTGCTGCAAATTTTTTCTTTAACATAGCCCCAAACGAAGAAATCTAACGGGTTTAGATCTGACGACCGCGGCGGCCAGGATACTGGTGCCACGTGCGCATTATGAACTCTTCTATCCGGCGAACGATGTCGATATTCCTGGACTGCTGTATGATACCATAAGCAAAGTGAATGTACGCTTACTCAGTATTGAAAAAATATTTTGGCATTTTTCTTTTTAATAATATTACAACTTTAACAACGAATATACCCCAACTGATTCACAGGTACAAACGACATTCAAACAATTATATTAGTATTTCCTTGGTAAACTCAAAATAATTTTTGTTCCATAGCGGGTTTGCATGCTTTTGAAAAAAGGCTAATATTTCTGAAACTATGTTCTTAATCTAAGATCTGTAGAAACTCGTCTTGTTAAAAATTTAATGAGAATTTTGAAAATGGTGGAAAAAATTTTAAAACTCAGTGGCGTACCTTTTTTCTTGAAATAAATCCGTTGTAATCCCATTGCGCGCCACTGGTGTGACATATTTGGAGGAACATAATTTCAGAAAATATCCCTTCACAAGGAAGGTATGCATACAAAACTTTGTTTGATTTGCTCCATTTTTCTAGAAGATATAATAAAAAAATGATTTGTTTTTCTAAATTTTGGCACCCTGTATTTTTCTTAAGAAGCGAGTGAGAGGCAGATAATTGTCTGAATCAGAATGATCATGAGAGTATTTTCCCATAGTATTCAAGATTAAAATTGCAACAGCCTGCATATACACTCAGCATTAATTACGAAATTATCAAAAATGTGATGCAAATAGTTTAGGAAGTTGCATTCAGGTTAATTCCGGTTTAACCCATCGATCAGAAGAATTCTTCGGAATTTCAAAATAATGACAATAGCCGATTATGACTTTCAGATAAAGATATTAATACGCTTCCAGTGAATTATTTATATTTTTTCCTATTAATTGCTTATTTTGTAATTCAAATTATAGCTAATCACCTTACCCACTTCCTGGACTGTCTTCCTATGGAAAATGTCACATTCCGCGTAACGATTCTAATACGGAGATGCAACTGTATTGCATGTCCGCTATCCGTTGGCGCTTAGACGATTTTAACCGGAAGGATCTGATTCATGAAAAACCACTAAAGTTGACCACGCAACCTTGGTATTTTCACCTGGACGCTATAAAATTACGAACTGGTTCGTGCGTGAATCAGAATGTTCAAAAGCTTCCACTAGCGCGATAATTCGTTTAGGTGTTTCACCTCTGTGGGTTTCCCTCTGGGTTCAGTACAGCAAATTCCCAGCTTCTAGTGTTTGCTCCTTTTTTGCTACTACTTATCGGACTCATCCCAGAGCCTCAGTCAGACATCGTTCAGTTTCTGTTCAACATTACGAAGATGATGTTCGTCACAAATATTGTATTGGTGCTAGGATTCGCTGCGCTGAGTTACGGATACTTTGTTCCTCTATCAAAAGTTAGAATATCCGATAATGGGTTACTTGGATATATACTGCATAACGAAGAAGGTATGTAGAACATTTCTTATCTTTTACATTGCAACAATTAAAATTAATAGCATATTTGATTATACTTGACCCGGACAATCAATTAGTAGGTTTCTCTATTGCTTGAATTAAATGTAGAAGTTATCTGCTTGCTAAGGTCATGATAAGTTTAATGCAGTGGCGATATCTAACACATTTTACAAATGCTCCATTTGAGATTCTCAAGATGCCGTCGCTTTTTTTATTATGTATATTTATTTGCTCGATTTGCACGATTCGAAACCTGTTTGAATATTATAGTCTATAAATATATAAATACCATGTGGGTATTTTATGCCAATATGAAACAAAATTGGGAAAATTAGCAAGATTCGTTCGTTTACCTGCACCTGTTTCAGCTGAATGAGCATTTTAGGGTTTCGTTATCATTTTCAACGTTTTCCGACTAGTCTATAAATATAAATAATACAAATATTATTTGATACTTATTTTATGTCATTAAGAAAGAAACTTAAAAAAATCAGTAGACTGGTCTCTTTATCTACATATGCTCTAAATGTTTCAGCATTTTTACAGTTTCGTTATCATTCCTAATGTTGTTTAGTTATTTTATAAATAAATTATATATAATTTAAATTTTATGCCTCTAATAAAAAAAAAATTAAAAAATCACTAGATTGTTTCAGTATTTTTACAGTTTTTTAAACATTTTGGAAGATATTCTATAATTAAAATATAAATTTAAATAATATAAACATTAAGCAGCATGGACGTATTTATGCCTCTACACAAGAGAATAAGT
>JABXWE010007569.1:0-35805 GCA_014611495.1 Limonius californicus
ATATATCAATAAATTGCTTCTTTCGCAAGTCAGAAATAAATTAAAAGGCACTGCCTTGGACATAAATACAGGATACGAATTTAATACCTGAAAAGATTTAAAAAACGTTTTAATAAATAATTTTGGCGACCAAAGGTCCAAATTAAATTTGAGACAAAAGAATCTCCTATTGATTTCTATAACTGTGTTAGATCATTATTAGCCGTGTTCAACTCTAAAATTTCACTTGGAGCAGAACATATAGACATAAAAAGATATTGTTAGTATTTATTATAAATGGAACAAAAACAAATACAGTTGCACTATGTAACAAACATAAACAATTCAAGCAATTCGTGCAATTGTTCTGGCACGCTCCAACTGTCGAGTTCAGCGGGCTCAAGACGACTCCGCTCCCGCGCTTAAACAGGCGACGCCGACTTCCTTGGACTTAGCAGTGGCGTCCCTACGATTTTCAGACACGGGCGCTAACACGGCCTGCCTGACGGATGTTACGCTCTCGGAACATGCACCTTCTTCATCTGTGAGATGTCAAAACAAGACACAATGTTAGTTTACTACGACAGCATCACAAAAGTGACCGGACTAAACTCTCCCAAGATTAAGTCCGCTTTTATAACATGTATTTGATAGACTGGTCTCTCTACGGAACAAGTCTGACTTAGAAACAAAGTTACACGTGGAAGTATGCCAACTCCACCTTCAGGTCCGAATCAAATCGAAGCCGGCAATACACAAACCACATAAATAAAATATGACAACAATGGAAGTATGCTGACTCCATCTTCTGGTCAGAATCAAATCTAGACAAGGAATACACTACAAAATGGCAAATGGAAGTATGCTGACTCCATCTTCTGGTCAGAATCAAATCTAGACCAGGAATACACCACAAAATGGCAACAACAATTCTCCCAAGGATATATGGTAATCGTCTACTTTACCTTCACTGTTTCCTTCATGTTCAAGTACTTCGAGTAAGTCACACATATCAATGGAAAGACTCCAATCAACAGGCCAAGGCCTCAACTGTTCTTTGGCAGCTTTGACAATTTTGTTCTTGCCAACCCTTTTTAATTCATAACGACCCTTATCGGTAATCGTGATAATTTCGAAAGGTCCCATAAACTCAAAATTAGTTTTGCTGATATGCATTTTACTAGCGCGGTGTAATAGAACAATATCGCCAACTAGATATTGGACATTATCGCGCCCTTTTAAATTTAATTTTTGTTCATCTTCATACCTTGGTCGCAAACGTTTGGATACACGTTTACGATCTAACTCTAAATTGCGAATTGGTTTCAAATCTTGGCTTAAATCATTAAGAGCAGACTGAATGAGTGGTGTGCTGGTCTCAGTGCCGATTAAGATCTGTAGTGGCGATAACTTAGTTGACTTCTGACTAGTGGTGTTTAATAGTAACTGTATTTTCCAAAGTGTTTTCGGCCATTCTGTTTTTACACGTGTTTCAATACGAATTAGATTCATTAAAGTACGCATGTACCGTTCGACCTGTCCATTCGCACGGTGAACATTAGGGGTAATAAAGTGGTACTGAATATGCCATTTGTCTAGAAGTGCACAAACCTTTGCATTGTGACAATTTAATCCAGCGTCCATGACTATCAGCTTAGATGTACCAAATAGTGAAATAAAATTTTGTAGCACTTGCTCGGTATGCATTCATATTTGGCTTGTTCGTGAACATTAGTCCAAATGAAAGGGACATTACTCCTTGTAAGCGATATTATGCATGCAGTTTTAGTCGGGAATTCCGGTATGTACTTGCGAAAATAACTGGCTAAGCCCATGAATTGGCGTACTTGCTTAACATTTCTTGGAGATTCTACTTTTTGAAGTGCTTCGATTTTACGTGTTCCTGGGCGTATACCTTCGCTAGAAATTTCGTGTCCTAGATAGTCAATTTTTGACTGTAAAAAGAAACATTTCGCAATATTGAGGGAAAACCCAGAAGCTTGCAGAGCTTTTAGTACTAATTCAAGTGAACATAGTCCTTCCTCAATGGTCTGGGACGGTATAAGAATGTCATCTATGTAGACGAGGGCCACGGTGTCTTTGAGGGCACCAAGGGCGTTATTAATGGATTTCTGGAAACCAGCAGGGGCGTTGGCTAAGCCAAAGGGCATACGAAGGTATTCGTAATGCCCTTCTGGTGTTTCTGAATTGACATGGGACTAACGGGAATTTGATGAAATGCTGAATTCATGTCTAAAGATGTAAAGTATTTACCTTGGCCTAGGCGATCTAGCTGATCGTCTATCCTTGGTAAGGGATATGTCTTTAATTGTATGCGCATAGAAGAATGGGACTTGAATAAGGTGAATTGCAAAATTACATAAAAAATAACTTTGTTTCGCACAATCCGTATACACCCAAACCACAAAACTTTGTACCTCAAACTTCATATATACCCCAAGAAAATTTTGCTAGAAATAATACTTTTTATCAAAATAGAAATCCAACTATAAAATTAAACCCCAATCAAGCCCCCATGCAGTTTCCAAATTATCAAAGACCATTCGGAAAACCTGGTCAAAACGTTTTTGCCCCTCAACGTGGTTTTAAACCTAGCAACCCTGTAGAATCAATGCAAGTTAGTCAGATTCAAAAGAGACATGCAGCGCAACAAGTAGGCAACCCAAATACATTCAGAAATAACACAACAACTCTCCAAAATTATAATCAAAATACAAATAAACGTTTTTACAATCAATCTACGATCCCTTATATTAGACAATCGAATCAGCTCCGAAACTTCGATTTCGAAGAATTATACCACTTAGGTACTTTAAATCAAGATGAATTGATTATTCAGAAAATAATTGCGAATATAGCCCTGAATGTAACTCGGAAAATAACCCTGAATACAATCCTGAATATAAAAAAGAAAGAATTACTAGAATCTAAGGTTTAACTTTTCTCAGAAAATGTTAAACCTTCTTAGACGGGAAGAGGTACGTAATATGAACTGATGACCACTGCAAAGATAACGTTATCTTCCTTCCTAGAATAGAGTAAGCTTAGAAACTATAATAACGTGAGAATTATAAATTAGCTTTGTCTTAATTTCCAACCTAGTTGCTTCGCGACTCCCTTCAAGGTCGAAATAAAATTTAAAAAAAAAAGTTTACCTTCATTGAAACTTAATTTGCATGTGTTATGCATGTAGCTAGCTGATTACTATAGTGCACTAGTGATTGAATATTCCGGTATGTAGCTACAGTTAGATAAAGTGTGATTACTGATCAGTATTGCTCGTTATATGAGTGTGGTTGTGATTGAAAGCTCTCGGAGTTTGGCCAGGTGATATTGAAAGCTTGTACAAGTATGGCTAGCCACGGATTTTTATAAAGAATTGCAAACCGGGGCCATAGGGCCCCAGAATCCTGTGTTGCATGTTTCGTGTTAGGCAGTTCGCACGGTTGGCACAAAAACATAGGTGGATGGTATTCCTCCCCTATTGGCACCTTAGGGAGCAATAATTGCAAATCGGGGCCTTAGGCCCCAAAATCCTGTGACATATACGTTCTAGGCAGTTCATCGTGTGTCACAGAGACATACGAGGTCGGACAAATATATAACGGGATTGATCAAATACAAAGCATGTGAGATAGTCATAGGCGAAAACACCTCCAGCATCCTTCGAAGTAATCTCCCTCGACTTCTACGCACCGTTGACATTAACGCTACAAGTCGCGGAAAACCTGCTTAAACTTGCCGCGAGGAAGTGCGTTTAGTTCGGCGGTAACATTCCGTTGAATGTCTTCCACGTCGTCAAAGCGCCTTCTCTTGAGAGTCAATTTCAGCTGAGGAAACAGCATGAAGTCCGCTGGAGACAAATCCGGCGAATAGGGAGGATGCTCTAAGACTGGACATATCTTGTCGCCAAAAACGTCTTCACAATCAAGGTAGAATGCCCAGGGGCATTGTCGTGTAAAAGGTGTCACTTGCCGGAGGCAAATGCGGTCGCACACGTCGAATGCGTTTTAGTAAATGCGCCATGACACCCCTGTAATACAGGCTAGCGACGGTGACACCCGGTGGCACAAATTCTTTGTAAATGATGCCTTGACTGTCGAAGAAAGTGATGAGCATGGTCTTCACTTTCGATTCTTGGAGATGGAATTTCTTTGACCTGGAAGACGTCTTCGCTCGCCATTCCATGCTTTGTCTTTTGCTTTCTGGATCGTACTGGAAGCACCACGACTCGTCACCAGTAACAATTGAAGCCATAAAAGTTGGGTCACTGTTGGCTGTTGTAATGAAGTCGCTGGAGGTGTCCACTCGATGCGCTTTTTGCTCAGCGGTCAAATTGTGCGGGACAAATTTGGCACAGACCTTCCTTTTCTTCAAATCCTTCCCCAAAATGGTTCTAATGGTTTCACGGCTAATACTCAGCTCCTGCTCCATCATTCTCAGTGTCAGTCGTCGATCAGCCGCCACAAGTTGTCGGATTTTTTCGATCGTTACGGGGTTTCTCGTTGTGATCGGACGACCCGGCTTCTGATCATCGTAAAGGTCCTGCCGACCTTCACGTAATCTGGCAAACCACTCGAAAACGCGAGTACGGAACATGGTTTCATCGCCGTACACAGTTTTCAACATCTCGAATGTCTCCGTGGCCGTTTTCCCAAATTTGAAACAAAACTTAATGTTCGCTCTCTGCTCTATATTTGACCTGTGTCGCATGTGACAGCTGCACTAACTTGTTCATTCGCATGCACAGCCTACTACGCAAGTTCTGACAGGATGCCGTTTTAGCTATGTGTGGACGAAAGTGCCAGCTACAATTTGGATATGATTTGGAAACAGTCAGTTTCTTATAGCGTCCGCAGTAGTGCCAATCCCGTTTCATATTTGTCCGACCTCGCAGGGGGATGGTATTCCTCCCCTATTGACTCTTTCGAGAGTGCGCCAGTGCTACTGGTTTTCAGGTGTTCAAATGGTCTTAAAACAGAAGTAATTATCTAATGGTCAATGATGTGGAAGTTAACAATCACCTGAGCGGAGCAATCAAAGGGTTAATTATTCAATCCAAGTGTTACCAGTAACCTGCCCGTGCAATGGAATGAAAGGGGTGGGCTCCCCGGTGAGATACACTACAGTACTTAATAAAAGCAACAGAGTCGTGAGTGAGTCCTTTTCTTTTTCAGGTTTCCATATGTGGTGTCGCTTATTTGCGACCCTCGTCTGTCAATGGTCCAAACATGGCTCAATTCCAACACTCTAACCTTACGATAAGTATACAAGTAATATGTGACGCTTGGTTTCTTTAAAACAATCTTATTTGCGAGTTGAATGAAAACGTTCAATAAAAACGGTCCTAACAGTTTAATTCAGTAATTTGCTAACAGACAGTTCAAAACAATTAAGAAGACTGCTTGGTTAGGAATAGGATGCATACATAGGTAACGTATATGCGGTAGTCATTTTCATATCCCATATAATTCGGATTGTCTGCACGTGACTTCGTATTTCCGACAGCGCTAGCTTGTACTTTTTGTGAATTTATAACTAAACAACGTTTGGCATTGAGACCTGAATGTGTGTCGTCAGAATGTAAACGCGTGTAGCTTGACATAGATCCAAGAATAAACCGCGTACACCTACATTTTGCGTCATCGTGAATGGATTTGTGCCATAGATTTATTCAGTATTTTAACAAGTGTAGACAAAAATGGGATAGTCCTACAGGTTAAAGGGGAGTGGTATTAAATCATGATGTGTTTTATTAAAATTGGTAAACACGAATACACTCATGTGAGTATGAATATTAAAATTACATTTTACGAGTAGTTTTGCTCTACTGCTAGTGGGTTCTCTCGGAGTGCAATACTAACGGTTCTCCTTTCCGGTGAAGTTATAACTTGTGAAGTTTTAACTTAAATTATTTTTATTTTTGTTGGTTTAGAGAGACGTATAATTACAGTGACAATATATCTCCTTGCTTAACAACCAATCAGTGGATTTCAAATTTTGAAATTCAGCCAATAGAATCGGAACTACAGTGAAAATATAGCTTGTCGCTGTATTTTCACGGTGATAAACCTGCTTAGTTTTTGTTTTACTAACTGTCAAGTCACCGATCTACCGCAGTTACACAGCTTGCAAACGCAGGTATTCCAGATCAGCAGCTTATCAAAATTACTGGTCATGGTAATTCTAATTCCATTGCTCCATACCTTACAATACAGCCTAAGCTTCACGAGGAAGTTGTGAACAAAATGAGAGGAAATATAGAAGAAACTAGTCTCGACTGTAATAGAATAAACAAGGTTAACTCCATAAACAATGTGATAGCTACAACTACCAATACCGAAGTGTCAACAAAGACAGGTCCACGCGTTCTTTTCGAAAATTGTACCTTCAATATTCATACCTTTAACTGTAACGAATTAAAATAAAATGACCCTAATTTTTCTCTTTAGTGTTCACGTTGTTAGTTTTTGATTTTGATTTCTGTAAATTACTTCAAATTAAAATGGTGACACGATTTTTCTTTATTTCAAATCGATATATTGTCGTCCTAAATATTATTCGTGGTATGATTAATAACCTATAATTTTTTGGAATATCAATTCATTGGCAATCCCAATGCAAGAAAATACAACTCGTCCTGCGGACTCGTTGTATTTTCAGCTTTGGGATTACAATTCATTAATATTCCAAAAAATTATCGGTAATAATCATACCACTTATTATATTACCAGTGATAATACATAAATAACCCTTACGAAATTCGGTTTTAAAAATAGACTGTTTAAATGCACTAAGTCAAGGTTACACACCGTTTGAGATGAGAATGTTGTAACACTTATCTAGCGTGTTTACTTTCGACTCCTATATAAATGGCAGTAATATAAAATCGGCATTTTCTTGGTTTTATGGAAAACAAACAATTTTAAATTAACATAAATGGCCGAGATTTATAAAATGGAGCTGACCGGTGGCGTACAATTCTCTGAAAGCTTTATCATCAACGAAGAAAGTAATCTTCCTTTAAATAATTTCATTTGTACTGTTAGTTGGCAGTTGTGTATATACACAGAGTACATGACTTGCATCTCGACGCAGTGCAAATCAAGCAGATGTCGGACCTGGGTTGAAAGGGGCCTCGGGCTCGGGGGAATCATTGTGACCGCTGCGATAATTGTTCAAAGTTGACATTTTTGTCCAATTAATTATAATGAAATCAATTACAATTAACCCTTAACCTCCGTCGTCAAGTATTCGTTACACTATTGTTGTCGTGCGGTCACACTGACCTCTTCCTTGTTTTTTGCTTAATTCTCACATATTCTGACTATTTGTTCGTTTTATGCAATAGATGACTGAATTGGTATATAGTAAGTCAGAAAAAAATAAAATATTATGAAATTAAAAATTTTATTATCCCAAAAAATGTTACTTTTATAACGAACACGAAACCCCGAAATTAAGCGACTACTAAACAACCTAACGCACCGCATAAAAAAGGAACTGGACGGATACAAAATAGAATCATACAAAAAATACATCGCCGATATCGTCCTGGGAGACCCAGGCATGTGGAAAACCACTAGACGAATTTTAAATCAGCATGATAAACTACCCACCCTTACCACTGGAACAGACACACTTACCACGGATGCTGAAAAATCAGAAGCGGTCGCCTCTCATCTTAAAAAAGTATTCATACCATCATATATCTGCAACCCATCGAAGGCATTTCATGTAATTAATTACGTCGAGAGAAATCTTCCCATTCCTGAAAACATTGAACCCACATCACCCAGAAAAATAACCCAACTCATAACAGCTTTACCTAAACGGAAAACGGATGTGATCTTATACCCAACATAGTACTCCAGCACTTAACCAAGAAATGTTTAGCTTACCTAGCTTCTCTGTTGAATGGATTTTTCCAAAAGGGGTACTTCCCCAGTAAATAGAAGCAAGCACATATTCTCATGTTCGCCAAGCCGGACAAAAACAAAAATGATGTCAATAATTACAGACCTATAAGTCTTTTAACTACTCTCTCCAAGGTTCTCGAAAGAATTATCTACACACGACTACCGAAAGACATCGAAACACTGCATGCCCTGCCACCCTCACAATTTGGGTGTAGGAGAGGGCATTCAACATGTCACCAGCTTCAACGCGTCAGCGAAACCATCTCACCTGGCTTTGAAAACAAGAATTGCACCACACTGGGCCTTCTCGACGTAGCACAGGCCTTTGACAAGGTCTGAATCGAAGGCCTGAAGAAAAAGATCTTGGACCTGAACATACCTAGTTACCTGCAGGCAGTCATCTTATCCTTCCTTGAGCACAGAACATTTGCAGTTAAAGTAAATTCTTACACATCTCAAGATAAAGAAATCCATGCAGGTGTCCCACAAGGAAGCATTTTGGGGCCACTTCTCTTCAACATCTATACTTCGGACATACCAACACTAACAGCATCCTTAGCAATATTTGCCGACGATACTGCTATAATTACACAGAATTCCAACTTGGATGAAGCAGTCCATGAATTACAACATGCCCTTAACAAAAATTATTAAATGGCACAACAACTACTGTAATATCCGAATCAACCCCGCAAAATGCCCACCAAGATATTCGCCCTCAGACGCATTATCGATCCACCTAACATCGAAATAAGTGGAGTTACCATACCATGGAACCCAAAGGACAGTGCCGTCAAATATCTTGGTGTACATTGGAGACGTTAGGATAGTCTTGTCATTATTTTTTGTTATTTACTGTCTATATCCTAAATGTCATGTATAACACTTATATGTTGATCTGACAATACACGATAATTAAAAAAAATTATTATTATGCACTGTACAAAGAGTCACCATTACACTCTACAGTTGAGCGCGAAACGATTTTCCAGAGGATATAATTTGTTATTTGTATTTAATAAACTTAAACATGTTGCAGTACATATTCATAAGGCTAAGAAAGTACTCAACAATTTTATTTTAGGGAGAACAATGAGGGTAATCATAAAAATTCTAAACGGAAGCATCAAGCATTAAAAATGGTAAAGAATGACAACAGGAAAAACACCTCAAACACACCCCATGATATTGAGGAAATTCTTTTCACTGATAATTCGCAGTTGGCCACCAGACCTATTAACTTAGAGAAAAGTCGTCTTCCCACTTGGAAAGAAAACTTAAGTTATTATTTTTCCCAATATTGCAGTGCAACCAGTATCCATGGAGTACAATATATTGGAGAACGGGGGCGTTTTATTGCGGAAAAGTAAGATACTAAATCGTATATCGTTATTGGCCAAGAATTAACTTTTTTCAGAATATTTTGGACGTTCATAGTCACCATAGTTTGGTGTTTATGTTTAATGTTAATCGTCAAAACTTACAATAAATGGATAACGTCTCCAGTGATGGTTACTTTCGCAACTACAGAAACGCCTATTTCCAGTATTCCATTTCCAGCTGTCACTATTTGCCCAGCAATTAAATCAGACCCATCTGTTTTTAACTTTTCCGACGTGTTAGTAAGAAAAATTCGCGGTATGAACGTGTCACCCGACGAGTATGCGCTTTTTTAATTTTGAAAATATATATTAAACATTCTATTTCAGGAATGATAAATTTGAAGTTTTCTCATTAGTCTGTGCTGGTTTTGGTGAGTCTTTTTCCCAAGAAGGTTTCATCGACAAACTAAACCTTACCATTACCGATGATGTGATGGATCATCTAATAGAGGCATCAGTGTTAGTCTATATATAATTTATTTTGATAATTATTGTAAATTGTAGGGTTTTCCGTATGATGATAAAATTTCGCAGGCAAGTTGGCTTGGAAAAACAATTACAATGCGTAATTTATCCGGAAGCATTTCCAGTGATGGTTTGTGTTACAGCTTTAATATGTTACATTTTACGGAAATATTTAAGGACTCAGAGTAAGTAAACTGTTTGTTAGCGAAGTAGACCATGTCCAAGCAATTTAGAAATTTAGTTACATGTTGAACTTCCAACAATCCTACAACTTTTAGACTATACGAAAGTAATTTAGTCTGGAATTGAACATCTGGTTGAAGCAAAGCTATGTTTTTGTTTTAGAGGATATGTTGTAAATCGCTCTATAGACGGCACCAAACCCCATGCATGGTCTCTGGATGGTGGTTACCCAGATGGAGAGAAACTGGATAGCTTTCCAAGAAGAACCTTCATATCTGGAAAGAACGGAGGATTTCAGGCTATTCTTTATACTGATCCCACCAAGTTAGATTATATGTGCGGGGAGTTTCAAAGTTTTAAGGTACTAATATTTTGAAAGAAATATTGTAGGGCAAGGGTCTACTTTTAGGTCACATTACACCATCCTTGTGAAACTCCAAATATGGATCAATATTTTTTAGTTCCTCTCGATCAAGTTGTGCTTGTGGCTATTAAACCACGTATGACAGTTATTTCTGACGAGCTGTTGTCTTACAGCCCAGAAGATAGAAAGTGTTATTTAACCAATGAGAAACATTTGGCTTTGTTTAAGATTTATACCCAACAGAATTGTCTTGATGAGTGTCTGTCCAACTATACGTTAGCGAAGTGCGGTTGTGTCCTTTCTATCTGCCTAGTAAAGATTATATAAATATATAGTCTATGGATCTGTTTAGTTTTTTCTCATTTTAGAGGTTGATGCTTATCCAATTTGTGGATATGGAAGTAAACAATGTGTAGATGAAAGCAAGGGTATGAAGTCGATTAGTTATCAACAACTTTCTAATTTTATACTAACTTTACAGTGAATTATGTGTCAAATTACAAATCAAACTGCAATTGTTTACCATCTTGTACAGCTTTAGCGTACGATGTAGAAATATCACTAGCAAATTGGAATTGGCGAGACTTCTTTAAATTATTGAACAACATTCATCCTATATTCCAAGAAAATTTTCAGCACGATAGGTTGGTATTTTTAGTACCTCCTCGATCACGTTTACCTAAATATCTCATTTTAGAGCTCATCTTTCGATGGTTGAGGTTTACTACAAGGAAATGCAATTTTTGACATCAGAAAGACATGAACTGTATGGATATCTAGATTTCTTTTCCAACATTGGCGGGCTTTTAGGATTATTCATAGGTTTTTCTGTAACCTCGGGAATAGAAATTTTTTATTTTCTTACACTCAGATTAGGATGTAACATTAGACGCTTTGGACAACGCTTTTGGTCAGGTGAACCAGAACTGATTAATGCCAAAGAGGATCATTAAAGGTGACCCAAACGAAAGTTAGTTGCATTTTACCTTTAAAACTAATAAATACATATATTGTTATTGTGTTATGAACTAATGTATCGTAAATGTTGTTAATTATTATCTAATCAATAAATAATAGTGAACACAATGGGATTTATTTTATATTGCGGCTTGCAATGCGTAGTGGGTTTTTACAAATTTATTCAGAAATGTTGTTTAGGTTAGAGAAAGATAGTTCTTTCTCTTTTATTTTCTCTCTTGATCCACATATTATATATTTAAATAAGTATTTCTATGTATCTATGTATTTCGATTGAAAAAGGAAAATGCAGTTACAAAGTGTCCGATCGTATCATTGGTAGGCAGTCTATTGCTACCAACCATGCAACCTTTGCTGAAGTATTTCCTGGGACCCGCTGGTACTTGAAAATAAACATTTGCATTTGTTAGCAGCTACGCATATTTACAAAGTGCCTACACTACATATCTTAACAATTCACAATTTCTTCAACAACTTCTAGTTTCGAATGAAATGCTGTAAATAAAACTTTACCGAATAAGGGACCCAGCAAGGGCACTATGGGGTATACACAAGGTTGTTTTTGCAAATTTTATAGGAGGTCAAGTTACACTTGTATGATAGCGGTATGTATGGTAGATTTTGCAGTAATTATAATTGATTCGGCTTCGGATGAGGAAAGAAATAGCGAAAACTTCAAAATCATATTTTTCTTCGATTTGTGGAGTTACAACCAATAGATGTCACTTAGTCAGGAGAACACTCGGTTCATAAACGTACTGAATAAAATTAAATATAAATAATTATTATCTTAAAAATACGAAATTCGGGCTAAGCAGCGGAACATTATTTTTATTTAGATGTTCTCAAATAATAGATAAACCGGCATTTGAAAGTAAATTTGTCGTTTTCGGGTGAAATCGTATAACCCTTTCATGCCTTCGGCCTACAAAGTATAATTAATACCAATTATTGTCTATATTCGGTTGTTATTCTGCTCGCTAACGTTTTCCAGTGACAAACGAGATGGTTTCAGTTTGATATTATTATGAAAAGTGAGTATACGGGTAAATTTTCTCTCAGAGCACGGACCATCTTCTGTGGTTTTAAGAAACTGTGTGACATATTAATTTGATAATTCATTCATTTCTCATTCATAACTCATTTATTAGATAATAAGTAAATTGTGTTAAGATGTAACACAATTTACTTATTATCTAATAAATGAGTATGTTGTGCAAAAGGTAGATAAAGGCTGCTGGTCTACATAGTAATTCTGTATATTTTTTCCTGTCTCAACAAGGAACAGTTTTGTTATTAGTTAGCAGTTACATATATTTAGAAAATACATAATGTACATAATTACTTACATCATGTAAATGTTAATTATATTACGAAATGTTTTTTTACAGCCTGTGCCGTTAAGAAATTGTGTGACATATTAATTTGATAATTTACATCTTAACACAGTTTACTTATTATCTAATAAATGAGTATGTCGTGCAAAAGGTAGATAGAGGCTGCTGGTCTACATAGTAATTCTGTATATTTTAGCCTGTCTCAACAATGAACAGTTTTGTTATTAGTTAGCAGTTACATATATTTACAAAATACATAATGTACATAATTACTTAGATCATGTAAATGTTAATTATATTACGAAATGTCTTTTTACAGACTGTGCCTTTAAGAAATTGTGTGACATATTAATTTGAAAATTTACATCTTAACACAGTTTACTTATTATCTAATAAATGAGTATGTCGTGCATCAACAATGAACAGTTTTGTTATTAGCTAGTAGTTACATATATTTGCAAACTACATAATGTACATATCGTGTAAATGTTAATTATATTACGAAATGTTTTTTTTTTCCAGACTGAGTGACGACCGTTGTCCAATGAGCCAATACATCATATTAAGTTTCAAATTCAGCTGTTTCTTTTTTGCTTCGACATGTTTTCTCCACGTCATCCTTCTGTCCAGATGGATTCCTAAGTATTTTGCATTTGTGTCTTGCGATATTTGTTGGTTATTTAGGGTTATTAGCGGACAGCTGCCACTTTTTATGGTGAACGTCAGGTGTATTGATTTTTGTTCATTGACTTTTATTCTGTATGTTCGTAACCAGCTCTGAATTTTATTTTTTTATGTGACCCTGGATATAGCTGAAGCTCTTCCCGGGTTTTTATGCGACGCTATCACAGTCGTATCATCCGCAACTGTTGCTGTGATTGTAGAATGGTGATACTGGTAGATCCGCTGTGAAGAGCATGTACAAGACTGGCACAAGAACGTTTCCCTGTGGAACACCGGACTGTATTAGTGACAGTTTTGTGCATTCATTTTGATATTTTAAGTAGAATTGTCTATTGCTTAGGTAAGATTTCAATAAATTATATATGCTATGCGGTAGCTGTCGTTTAATTTTATATAGTAGACCTAGGTGCCACAGCTTATCAATGCCTGAGACACGTCTAAAAACACCGCTGAATAGTAACGCTTCTCTTGTAGGTCCAAATTTGTTTGGCGCACTACTCTGTGTACCTGTTCTATCGCCCCATGCTTCCTAAAACCGCATTGGTGTTCTGTGTGTTCTGGTATTAGTTGCTTTTGATGCAGCACTGGTGTTAATCTTCTTACTATGAGCTTCTCGAATACCTTGGACATGACCGGCAGCAAACTAATTGGTCGATAGAAACTCACGGGGATTTTAGCAGGTTTCGTTATTTGTATAATTTCCGCTACCTTCCATGATATTGGGACGTATTCTAGTTTTAGCCCTGCTTTAAATAGCGAAGTGATTGTTTTGATGATGTTTTCTGGCAGTTCTTTAAGGATTTTCCTAGTTATAAGATTCCAGCCTGGCGCCTTTCTTTGATTGAGATTTTTGTTGATTACGTATTTGACCTCCTTCATTTTGAACATTTTTACATTAACAGGCAGGAGTCAATATAGTTGTATATATTGCCTTTTTCTTCCTTTGGTACCTCACTAGGAACAGGTGTGAATGTTTTCTCTAGGTGCTAAGCAAGAGCTTGTGCTTTTTCCTTGTTCATTCGAGCCCAGTCGCCATTTTCTAATCTTAGTGGTGGATTACGTTGTTGTGGAAATTTAATATTTTTTGTCGCTTTCCACAGTTTGTAGCTGTGTTTCTTTCCTCCTCGAGAATCTTCTTCAGTTCCTTCATAGCCTTGTTGAGTTTGACTTGGTCATGTGGCTATCTAGTCTGTTGCCATTTCTCAGTTTACGCTTTTCCTGTATTTTTTGTTTGGCGTTATCAGATCAGTGATTTTGGAATCCCGTCTCTTTTTCTGATGAGGTCGCCGCCCAAGCTGCCTCCTGGATGAAGTGGTTTAATTTGTCAATTGCAACATCTAACTCTTCCGTTGTTTTGAGTGAGGAAGCATAATGGATATTATTTAGTGTGCTTTTAAACTCGTACTAGTTATTTTTTTCTTTGGTGTGGAGTCTTGGCGGTCTTGTTCTTCGTATAGCATTTGTACTCAAGGTTACGATTAAGGATGCGTGGTCAGATGATAGATCGAAGCATGACTGGATGGTCAGGTGTGTACTATGGATTTTAACACACAGAAATCTATGAGATCATGGGTCTTTCGCCTGTCTGAAGGCCAGTAGGTTGGCTCGCCAGTCGACAGCGGTGTTAAATTGTAGGTTTGCATTGCGAGGTAGAGTGGGTTACCTTTTGGCGCTGGCACGTTCGATGTAGAACCCCACCGCGGATGCTTGGCATTATAATATTCCCCGGCGATAAATCTGCTGCCTAAGGTTTTAAAGAACTGTGTATATTGCTCTTCTTTTATGTTGTGTTTAGGTGATGAATAAATAGCTGATAATGTTACAGGTCCAGCGCAGTCTTCTATGGTGATGATGGTTGCTTGAAGATAATATCCTCCGTGGGCCATGCTATCTGGATGTTGAGTCTCATATATAATGTATCCTGCTATACGTATGTGGCTCTTTTTTTGTAAAATGCATTTGGGATATGAACATGATGTGAATGTTTTGTTGTAATATAGAAGATTGTAGTTATTGGCTTCTTTGTGCCACGCCGTTGGCATTCCATATACCTATTGTTGGAGAATTGGCCATTGTTCGGTTTGTCTAACAGGGTTGTGATAATATTGAGCATTGAGTCTATCGTTTCCGATAGTTTGCCTACTAGTTCTTCTAATTTTCTAATGCGGTCGTTATAGTCAACAGGTGGAGAAATGGGTTTTTGTGCTGTTGGAAGTTGATTAAGCGTCCAGTTTTGTGGATCTGCATTGATTATTTGCATATTGGGCTCGGCACTAAGGTGTGCGACGGTGCTTTCCATATCCGTTGCATTAGGTAGTTTTGTTGTCGCATTATAGTTTTTCTCTAAGAGCAGGATATAACTTTTGTTGTAGTTGCTTTCTTACACTACACCCTTTGTAACTTGCGGGGTGATTACCTTTACAGTTGCAACAACCATCTTTTCGTTTTTCAATCCATATACAGTTTCCCGTGAGGTGATCACCAGCTCATTCAACACATCTAGGTTGCCTATAACAATAGTTTTTTGTGTTACCAAAGGTTTGCATTTTGCGCACTGTGGGATATCTCTTTTTTTATATGGTTGTTCGAATCGAATACTTGTATGTTGTAGGTATTGGATTTTGTAAATGTCTTTGTTTTATCGTTTTCTTCTAGTTCAACGAAGAATGATGATGTTGGAAGTTTGGTTGTTATATTCTTTTCGTTGTGTTCTTAGTATATTATTAATTCTGACTTTATGGTTTTCTGCTTCGATTTGTTCTTTAATTTCGCTTATGGTGTCTGTATTTGAATGCAGTCCCTTTAGTACTACTTTAAAACTTCCATTTTCTTTTAGTTGGTAAGTGTAACATTGTGTCTGTTTCTTTTGTAGTTACTCCATGACTACTGGGTATTCTTTTGTGTTTGTTACTTGTATTTTAACTTAATTATTACGTAGTATTTGTAGGTTGTAAGTATCTGCTACTATTGTATTTAGTAAATTTTGTTAGTAGAATTATACTCTCTACACCGTTTACAAAAATTGCAGGAGTTTTCACGGTTGCGTGAGTTTTTCGTCTGATTTCAAGCCTGCCTCTTCTGCTTCTGTTAACTTTTCCTCCAATATTGAAATCTTGGAGGGATTCCAGGCAAAGGTTCTACGCATTATGGTCAACGCCCCGTGGTTTGTGACCGACGCAATAATCAGAAGAGACTTACAGATTTCTGCAGTGAAGGAAGAAGCGCATAAATGTAATGCGAAGTACTAAAAAACTTACAGTGCATCCAAACAGGCTAGTGCGTAGATTTGTGAACGAATCTAATGATACGCGCAGACTGGAGCTGTACAAGCCATCAGACATAGTCAACCGATATTAACTGAAATGTGAAAGTGATTGGATAAGTCAATAGATAAGATGTTCAAATTAGAGGCACGATTTGCTGGAAGACTGCCTACATATTATTAATGCATTATTGTTACTACAGTTACCCTGACCTCAGAATTGTGGAAACATGGTGCAGAAGGCACAACGTGGCGGTTAACCCTACCAAAACCGAACTAGTACTCTTCACGAGGAGAAGGAGGATTGTGACATTTCAAGAACCACAACTATTTGGCACTTCTTTGAGGGCCGTCGGGAAGGTTAAGTACCTAGGAGTAATCCTGGATGCTAAACTCACCTGGAGGGAGCACTCAGAAAAACAAATACAAAGAGCAACTGCCTCCTTCTGGATGTTCAGACGCACCTTTGGGAAAACTTGGGGCCTAAAACCGAATGTCATCATGTGGATGTACACGGCGGTAATAAGGCCGCTACTCACCTATGCGGCCTTGGTGTGGTGGCCTTCTACCACCACATCAAGCACAAGAAAACGTCTTGGTCAACTCCAACGACTTGCGTGTCTAGGAGTGACAGAAGCAATGCGAACTGCCCCCACTTCGGCTCTGCAGACACGTCTCGGACTTGCGCCCCTTCCCGTAGTGATTGAGCCTGAGGCTAGGAAGGCAGCTTACAGGCTCAAGTGTGCTGGGCAGTGGGCAAATGTTGGGGTACCACTGGGGCACATGAGGGTCCTGCCGTGGTTGGCGGAGACCCATGTCATCTTCAATATGAGAAATGACGGTATGCTCACCAGATACTTCTTCAACACACCTTAGAAAATTGTCCTTCCCGCTAGACTGGGGACCCAAAACTGCAACCTTCTGGCTCCCAAAGGTCCTGGGTTCACAGGACCCAAGACGGTACAGGCACGGGTGTCTATGGCGAATCACCAAGACTAAAACTTTCGTTCTCTCTTGGCAACTACGCCACCGTTTTCCAGGCCGAGTTTACGCTATACTGGCTTGCATCCATGAAAACCTAGAAAGAGGTTTCGCAAACAAACACATCTACATTTGCTCGGACAGCCAATCAGCTCCAGAAGCGCTAAGCTCTTGCAGAGTTACTTCGGAGCTAGTGCTTGAATGTCGCTTGGCTCTGATGCGACTCTGTGAACACAACTCAGTAAAACTGCTGTGGGTACCAGGCCACAGCTACATCGATGGTAATGAAGAGGCGTACTCGCTGGCCAGACAGGGCTCTAATGGGCACCCGTTCGGACCAGAACCAGTTGTCGGAATACAACAATGCAATCCAAAACTAGAAATGAAGAAGTGGGTGAAAACCCGATTCGCTCAGGACTGGTCGTCGCAACAAGGACCTAGGCAGGCTAAACACTTTATCAAAGTCCCAAGAGCTCCTAAAGTTTAACAAGGAGCAAATCAGGACCCTAACAGGACTCCGAACGGGCCATTGTTGCCTGAACAAACACCTACATAGGATCGGCATTACAAACGATCCCACGTGCAGATTATGCCATGAAGAGGACGAAACCTCTCTTCACATAATGTGCCAATGCCTCAGTCTCATGAGGCTGCGGCACAAATATCTTGGGGCTGGAATACTAGAACCGGAAGATTTACAGCTCATCCCCTTAAACCAGCTGCTAGCCTTTGCGGTGGGCACTGGGGTTTTTGGGGACGAGCTCTAACAGGGCGGATTGCACCATGGGCCTATGGCCTGAGTGCTGTAGGTGGAAAAAAACCTACACCGCTTCATAGAATACAATACACAATACAGTACTACATTTACTTAATGTTCTAGGACAGATTGTAAATAAAACTGCGAGATTACAAAAATATTTTGAAAATTAGTGGCATTACAATCAATTATGATCGATGAATGAAATGATATTTTGAATTAAGTTTGAAAAGTATCAACAGCAATAATTGTATTGTTATGCTGGGACTCAATACCGTTAAAAGAAGCTGCCATAAATAGTGCTACAAAAAGACATTCACGTCACAGAACTAATAAATGGGGGCATGGGTGAAAGAAAACATTTCGTCCCCAATACAGAAAGTACTGAACTCATAGAGTGTAGCCTACGGGTTCAGCTAGTGTGTCATAAGTCACAAATTCAAATATATCCTACGTAATTTTTCTATCATTGAACGAGTTTGGCACGCCGATATTTCGCCCAATATAAATTTCTATCACATATTACTCTCACGAAAATTAACCATAGGCTTCTTACGCACTTGATTCTCTTGAAATATTCTGCTAGTTATTTCATGCCTATTTTGAATTAAATAATTCGATAAAGTTTTAAAAGCATGGGCGGTCGTCTATTTCAATGTAGACTACTTAACATCATCATTCACATATCAACCAAATCAGCGTGAAATAGGTGGCGTTTAGGCAATTTTTTTACATTTATAGTGGACTCTCTCGCGATGCACAGCAAGTAATGGTTTCTTAGTTCGAATGGATTTCAGTTTGATAAAGTAAGTACTTATCCAAATTTATGTTTAGCTTGTTCCCATTAAGATCAATAAAATCACTCCAAGGCTAATGGTGGTAGTTTGTAATAATTTTTTAATAAATTACATCGCTATAAGTATAATGCATGCAAGAAAATTTTGTTTTGCTTGTTCAGAACTGCATTAAGTAATAATTTTAATTTTACTCAATTTAGTTTAAATTAGAAAGAGCCCAAATTAATTTGGCTGTGATTTCACCAATTATATGGTTAAACTATTATCAAGGTTTTTTTGTAGGAATTTATATTGGTTTATTAGGTTGCTGTGCAAATTATCCCAAAAATATAAACCAGAAGATACTTTCGAAATGTCAGAAATTCCAAATACCAAGAACTACACAGGTAGAACCGACGGAATTGAAGAAACTCCATTTATGAATATTCATAAACAGTCTAGAGTTTCTGAACATGGTATTGTAAAGTATACGAAACAACGCCCGCCTACATGGACTGAAAATCTGCGATATTATTTTTCCCAGTACTGCGGCCTTAGCACCATTCATGGAGTTCAGTATATCGGCGAACGAGGACGCTTTATCATAGAAAAGTACGACCTACCATTGATTTCATATTCAGTAGTTTCGCAAATCACCCTAAATTAATGATGACGGGATGAAATCATCTTGAATTAATTCTTGGTGCATATCTGCTAATATAACATCTAGGTTTTACTTGACTAAAGCAGCATTATTTTAGAATAACTTGGGGAATTATCCTGCTAGGTGTATGGTATCTCTGTATTCTATTAATTGTGAAAGCACATCACAAATGGATCACATCCAATGTAATTGTTACTTTTGCGACAACTGAAACTGCCATTTCTGAAATTCCATTTCCCGCCATCACAATATGCCCACAAGTGAAAACCGACCCAGAAATGTTTAACTACACAGATGTGTTGATAAGAAAGATTGAAAAAACTAACCTTACTGACGATGAGTATGCATCTATGAAGTAATTGTTCAATCTGTTGCAATGATAGTGCGTGCTTCTAGGAATAGACAGTTTGAAGGCATTTCATTGCTTTGCGGTGCACATGCTAGGTTACTACTAGGTTATTTGGCTTATGGAAGCCGCACAATACCTACTAACGTGATAAACGATCTAATAGAGGTAATATAGTTTCTGTTAATGCGATCAAATTTCTTGAAAATGTAGCATTTTAGATACATCCACAAGATATGCAAGGATTAAATATTACTTGGATGGGGCAAAACTACCCATCAGATGAGCTCCTATCAGAAACAGTTAGTAGCACCGGTTTATGTTACAGCTTCAACATGTTACGATATTCTGAAATATTAAAATACTCCCAGTTAGTAAATGTCTTAACAGAAACAAACCTTGCTTTCTAATGTGGGTTTTGCTGTTCTAGGGAATATACGAATCTTCGTTCTATAAATAACACCAAAGCACGATATTGGTCTTTCAAGAACGATTACTCGGATGGTAACGAAGACGACACCTTTCCAAGAAGAACCTTCATATCTGGAATCAATGGGGGTTTTCAAGCCATAATGTTCACTAATCATACTCACTTGGATCATCTTTGTAGTGCCTCTTTGCAGGGCTTCCAGGTATTTTTGGTTTACAAGAAAAAGTTAATCCTAAAAATGTGTGTTTTAGGTCACACTGCATCATCCCTCGGAATTACCAAACATGGATAAGCATTTTCGTGTTCCTTTGGACCAATCGGTTTTTATTGCCGTTAAACCTAGAGTAATTACAGCGTCAGAGGTATTGAGATCCTACAAAGTTAGTGACAGAAAGTGTTATTTGCCGGACGAAAGAAATTTAAAGTTTTACAAATATTACACTCAGCAGAACTGTCTCGATGAGTGCTTATCCAACTATACCTTATTGATATGTGGCTGCGTTGCCTTTTATATGCCTAGTAAGTATTTTTTGTTTAAATATGGTATTTTAAAGTTGATGTTGTTTTCTTTTCATTTTGAGAATTGGGAACTTCTCTAATTTGTGGCCCAGGAAGTCAAAAATGCCTAGATAAGAGCAAAGGTGCTGTTTCAATGCACTATAACGAACTAATTATTACATATTTTTTATTTTCAGTTAACTATCTTTCAAAACAAAAAAATGATTGTAGTTGTTTCCCTTCTTGTGTATCTATAGAGTATGACATGGAAATATCTCAAACTGACTGGAATTGGCGTGGATTATTCCAAGTGTTGAATCGTATCAGTGATAATTTTTACAAGAGGCTTCTAGACCACGATATGTTCGTACTTATAACTTTGTAAAGCAAACCTAACTAAAGTGATCCACTTTCAGGGTCCACCTTACACAGATTGCAGTCTACTACAAAGATATGCAGTTTATGACTTCTGAAAGGAACGAATTGTACGGTTTCGTTGAATTTTTTGCAAACGTCGGAGGAATTATGGGGTTATTTATTGGATTCTCGGTGACATCCTTGATCGAAATAATTTATTTTCTAACGCTTCGACTTGCTTGCAATATTCGAAGGTTTGGGCAAGATTATTGGTCTGCAGAACCCGATCTAATTAAATCGAAGGTCATTGATTAGAATTTACTTTAATATTTGTTACATATTCGTATCAATTGTTGTTTTGGATTTCCTTAATGGTAACTTATTATTGGCTAAAATCAAACCTGAGCGCACCATATTTTAGGGCATATTATGTAACTTAAAGTTTAAATTGCGAATTGTATGTTATTTTATTTTCTCAAAATGTTAATCTTGAAGATTCATAGAAAATTAAATTTTTCTTGAGTTTATGTCCCAGTATAGTTCTATAATTGTTTGTAGCTATTTAAGTTGAGTTTAATTAAACAGACATTTTATCTCCAAATAGAAATACAATTAATGTTTGTATACAATCGGAAATGTGTTTCACTAGATATTCTAACAAATCAAAAAAAAAACATAGGAAACTTTTGTATTTTTTACTTTTTAAATATCTAGAAGAGCGGGACTCTATTTTTTAACATTAACAATAATATCAAATTTAACTTCAAACTTCTTTAGTAAATCGATTTTTGTATAACTTAATATTACAAAATTGGTTGCCTTTTACTGAACAACACTAAAAATGGGTTTACAATTATGCACAGAAGACCCTATGAACATTAACTCTAGGCAACTGAACTTCTAGTGCACTTTGTATATTATTATTATTATTATTATTATTAGTTCTATACACCGAGAAACCCTATATATGACGAGTGCTATAAATAATATGATAAAAGGGAGTATTCAAATTTTGAACCTACGAGATAGTTGAATAGAATTATAAAATGTCAGCGTAAAAATGCTGCGTATCACAAATTCTAATTGTTTCAAGGTTAGTATAAATAATTGAGCCTTAACTGTATCAAAACGTTTTAAGGCCCGGCAGTTAATAGAATAATTAACTGTAACATTATTAGATTTGAGCAAATTATCACACACTGACTTCTCAGTGTTAAAATCAATCTCTTTAATTGCAATTTACTAAACAAGGTTCAATTTATTTTTAAATAGTTATGTATATTTGCCAAAATTTAAAAATTAAATTTGTCGTATAATTGTACTTATAGAATGTGAGTATTTTCGTCTAGACTATATTTCCGTTACGGTTTTAACCTTGCCACTTCAATTGCTGTTGGATACTTCTATATAGTACATGATGTCAGCTTCAGTTGTTACGGTTGTTACGGTCAGTTGACGGTTAAAGGTCATTTGGGTCTATAATTTCATTACGAAACGTTAATAGACCCATTTATCATTTCTGGGAAGTAGCACCTTGTATTATTTTTGTCTCTGTATTATAGTGACATCATTTTAATTTTATAGGAAATATTAGATAGTTTTTGGTAACCCTTGACCCTATCAAATACTGCTTTCAATAGCCTTGTGCCTTGACTTACGGCGTTCGTCTTCTTTAAATATTTCGTTATATAAATTTTACTGTCATGATTTCTAGCTATCCTGATGTTGCCAGGATAGGAGATTAAAATTAGTGTTGCCATCTTGATGGTTGAGCTCATGATTTAGGACTGTTTTCATATTTGCTTTGCAGTTAGATGTTATATTTCAAATTGTTATGACATAGAAGTTTAAAATGTTTCTAAAAATTGAAGATGTATTAATATGCAATTTCTATTTATTGCAGTAGGCTTATGTTGGATATTAAGTATTAAACTTTGATTAACTACGTTAGTAACTGCAGAACTTTGTTGTAATAAACGTTGTTGATTTATGCTAAAGTGCTTAATTTATAAAATGCTTTTGTTTCAACAGTTACCAGAAAAGGTAAGCATATTAAATATCGGAGATTACACCTTATTCTCCTAAATAAATCACTTAGGTATCAGCTGTGCTAAGAGTGTCATTTCACTATACACGATTTGCGTCGATGATCAGGGCCAGGAGAAAGTAGCGTCCATTTGGGTAAGATTTGAAAGTGCTGAATAAAGAGCGGATTATATGCAAAGCCCATACATGTTAATCTTTGCATATCTTTGACTGTAGTCAATTATGTGGACGAATTACACTGATAAGAGTTAATTAACGCTAATTAGTGATTGCATATTTGGGCATTCGCTGCATATTTTTGCAAAAGTTGCATAAACTTGCATATTTTGGACATTTGAATTACTCGTTTGTAAATTTTCGTCAAGTGGTCAAAACAAGATTATGAAATTCCGAGCAGTGCACACAGATCAACGATAATTCGCAGCTGGACAGCTAATGACCTCGCCTGGAATTCCCGACAGTTTGAAGTACCGACCTAATCCATTTTATTACTTGTTTCCTGTTTATTAATAGAGAGTGGATATTGAGTGGGATACATACCTATATTTTGTTTGTAGTTTGAAAAGTATTTTCTCTCATTATATAACCCTATAATCGAATCTTCTCTCGTCGTTACAACGTGTCCGATAGTGTTGATCTCTTGCGAATATTATACATATTATATACCTACAATGAGTAAATCGAACAAGATTGCTTCATGGATTAAACCATATCCAGAACTAGTAATGGATGGCGACAAAATATTTTGTATATATAAATTAAAATTATTTTTCATATTATTATGTACGTAACTAAAACAAGGTCATGACAGGGAAGGCAGTGTTTGTTTTATTTTTAACGAGTATCAAACGTTTTTATATTAATATTTAATTTGTCGTTGTAGCTGTCTTCTGAGAGAAAATCCTTGGTAGATCAGCACACTAAAACTCCTTCACATATTGCAATATGTGAAAAATGGAAGCGAAGCAATTGTTCTCAGTAAACCATGACTCAATGTTCAGGGACGAGTTCCAAAAAATCGGAGCACGAAGAATTTAATAAGGAGTTATGTAAGACATTAATTTCGTCTAATATACCTACCGTTATCGAAATTAAATAGTGTTAGTTTAAAATCGTTCTTACAAAAATTTTGTAAACAAAATGTACCCAACGAAAGCCAATTCAGTAATTTTTTTGTAGGGTACGAACAAATTACTGAATTCCAAATCGGAACTGAAGTTATTATCTCTTACTATTTCGCCTCTAAGGACTTGGTTAATTTGTTTTAAATTCAAAACACTCATTGTTTTCCGACACTATTACATTTTTGATATATAAGATCACCTATGTCACCCTTAACTTTCTTACACAATCTATCAAATTGATTTGTTATTTCAATTGATCCTGAAAGAGACATCCCTTGATTTGCTTAAAATGTCTTCATGAAGAATTCCTATTAATAAATGGGCAATATAAAGGCCACATTTGTCCGTACTTTCATCTACGATTATGTAAGCAAAATTACTACCTATTAATTGTCTAATTTCAGACATTGTTTCATTGTAACAAGAATTTACATAATTTGTTCGTAAGGTGCTTTCGTTGGGTACATTTTGTTTACAAAATTTTTGTAAGAATGATTTTAAATTATCATTATTTAATTTCGATAACGGTATATTAGACGAAATTAATGCCTTACATAACTCCTTATTAAATTCTTCTTGCTCCGATTTTTTGGAACTCGTCCCTAACCATTGAGTCATGGTTTACTGAGAACAATTGCTTCGCTTCCATTTTTCACATATTGCAATATGTTGTCACGCCTATTGTTCTCTATCACATACAAAATATTAGTTGAAATTCAAAAACAACCTCGCTACTACGCCACTGCTTCATTAGAAAATTAACAAGTTGACCAATGTCAGTACTTGGGCGAGACTCAAACAAACTTAAAGACTATAATTGCGCTTACCAGTACAAAATAATATTAAATTCTTGCGCAAATTACGTCACTAAGAGGCCTCCCCGGAACGAAATCATCCGATGATCATAAATACCTACGAATAGAAATGTTCAAGCTGAAAACACTTAAAACGCAATATGGTCCCACTATCGGAGCACCCTATATATATGGTGTACGTAAAATTGGTTCCCTCGGTAAATGAAATATTACAATTTGTAGATAGTGAATTATAAATAACAATAGGCAGGTTATACAACATTAAAACATAAACAATTTTTATTTCACTTCCCTTTCAATTTGGCACGGCTGTCGCTACGACTGCACTCCAGATTCGTTATCACCGGCTCCAGCCGTTTCTGCTCTGTCTGTGACAATCAACTGCCCCAAGGTAATTCGGCGAAGACTGCTTATCACTTGGGTCAAATGGTAGCATGAAGAAATTTTTGGATTCCAATTACGGCTTTCCATCTGTGCCACTTATTTGCCTAAATTAATTCGTTGGATATTAGAATTAAAGTTCAGGGAAGATTTAAGACTAAACAAATTTTCTGTAAATATTTAAGTCACCAGTTGATGGGACTGGCATACAAAAAAAATATCTTCTTGGCCGGAATAATTCTATATTGGACAAAAAAAATATCTTCTTGACCGGAATAATTCTATATTGGACAATTAAATTCCTGGAGTATCAATACTTCCTTATAATAGGCAACAACTCCTGTATAGTGAGTTTCAAATCGGAAAAATGATTTCCAAATCGATAGCAATTTAAATAAAATTAACTCACTTTACACAATTACCACCGGTCAGAACGTCGATATTTAAGTGACCTGTTTTCTAAACTAGTCGTTCAAGCTTTCTCTCCCCCCCCCTCAACTTCCGAAATCTAATACGCTGCTTTTCCGCCAAAAGTGTTAAATTCGAAATGTAAAAATTCCTATAATTAATCGCCAACTAAATATGTAGAATGGGTTGCCTTCAACCAGGCGCGGAATTCGCTATAATGTGAAGGAGTTTTAGTGTGCTGATTTACCAAGGATTTTCTCTCAGAAGACACCTACAACGACAAATAATTAAATATTAATATAAGAACGATACTCGTTAAAAACAAAAACAAACACTGCCCTCCCTGTCATGGATTTTACGCCTGGAGTGCTTCCACCCAGCGGAGGATGTTTATGATTTAGCCGGCATCAGCCCGATCGATGACCGTCTCGCGGCACTCCGGGGCCGCTACGTGACCAGGGCAATCGAATAAGAACGCGAGGAAGCCACCAGGATGCTAAGCACTCCAACTACCAACCGCAGGAAGCCCAAAAAAAACTAGAGCACCCGCGTGCCGTTTTCCTTGGTGAAGCCTCGGCCATATCCGCAGACCTACAGGACATCCTGGAAGAAACTCCACTAGCAATCCCCTAGCACCATAAATCCGTCATGATATAATATGTATAATATATTTTACTATTTTTTAATACCAACTTTTTTTTAACCTGTGATTATTTAGAACTTTTTTTTACCATATGTCTCATGTAAGAACGGCTGAAGAGGAGGACAACTCCTAAACAACTATTGAGTTGTAATTTATATAGGTAGTCTTAATTTTAGGATGACATGTATATATTATGATCCAATATACGGTGAAAATTTAAATTTATTCACATATTCAGTTTTACTGCAGATAGCATTGCTTAAAGAGTTAAACTTTGCTAGTATTTCAAGGTGTTTCAACATGTTCCTGCAGTTTGTAATAAATGAACGAGGTAACAAAATGTTACTACACGATGGTTATAACCACAAGAAAAAAAAAAACAGTGGTGAGAACATTAAATGGAAGAGTGGTAATTACAACAAGAACCATTATCGAGGAAGAGTGCAAACCTGGCAGCTCACGCATTGCTTTTTTCCGGAAGAAGATGTCATTGATTGCTATGATCTGCTAATTGATAGCGAGTTTTATGTGGAAAACGAAAGCTTATTGCAACCCTTAATAAATGATTTCGAAGACCCGTGGATAGATCACCTAGACAGAAGGCGGAGACGAAGGCAACCACTATTTTCTCTATGTTTGTGGAATGTACTCGTATATGCATTCGTCGGAGATGATATACCACATACCAATAATTCTGTTGAAAGGTGGCACAATAGCTTTTCTTCAATACTTAATGCTGCACATCCAAGCATACAGAAATTTGTAAATGCTCTAAAAAACAAGTAGGATTGAAAATCGATCAATTTATTGCTGGAAATCCAGCACCGCCTAAAGAAAAATTTACAGGGATACCGCCGAAAATATACTTATAGTGGTTGCTGATTACGGCAATAGACCAATATTGGCTTACCTGCGAGGGATTGCGCATAATTGCCAACTGCATGTTGTTATGTTCATTTTATTTTGCCACTTCATTTGAATTATACTCGTATTTTGATTGCCGCTTCACAGGAATCAAAATTCTATTTTAATTGCCATTCTTAAATCTATTGCTCTACTATTTTTTTTAAATTGAGTTATGGAGGCCACTTTCGCAAAGCCTTTGAAAGTTCCCTTTGTAGGCTAGATTTGCCAATCAAAAACAATTCTCAGAAGTCGCACGTGTTATTTTCTTCCAGAATTATTTCACCTGATTTCGCAATGTTGTGTAATCTTTTGGGCCAATGCAGGTTCGCGTTGCGTTGACTTCTTCAGTCGGTCTTCCACCTTCGACTCCGGTCTACCAAATCCATCTGCGGGGACCGTTAATAAATCAAGTACTGCAGGGGTTGCTTATGTTTTCGATGGGTATCCATCCCATGTAGTTTCGTATCACAGGTTTTCACCGTGGGGTGAACAGAAGTATCGACAAATGTCGGATTTAAAGAAACACGCTGGACTTTTAAACCCTTGAAAGGTAATTTATTGTGAAATTGCCGATCGCCTTTGACGCATTAATATCGAGCCCATTTTCTGTCGCTCTGGTAGTGCCGCTGTGGCGACCAACACATTGAAGTTTTGGCCCTTAAGTTGACTCCATTCGATCCATTCTTCAGGGGCGTGCCTGTCCCTGCTTCTTAAGAACACAAGAACACCCAAGATTGTGCCAGCCTCCCTACCCCATTCATCGAAAGCAAAGGTAAACGAACTAGTTTTTTTGTGTTGTGAAAAAAGAATCTGTAGCGCGTCTAGCTTTCAGGATTCAAGAAATTGAACCTTTCTTTTGTTTATGCGACAGAAAGCGAACTTCAGTCGTCGTTTGTTTTTGTTTACTGATAATTGTAAAAAAGTAATTGCATATTCTATTTATTCTTGTAAACTCAGACGTCACTGGCCACGTAGATTCGTTTAAAGTTTTTGAATGCCGTAATCCAGGGGCTGCGAGTCTCCCCCTTAGTCGAACGGTCAATTTAACCGATTGTTGTATTGAGTAAAATATTCCTACTTGTTGTATTTTTTTTGTATCGTCATTTATTCTCAAAAGGTTAATTATATGTGTTTTGTGTGTGCATGAACTTTGTAAGCTTTATAAACAGGGGGGAGGCACAATAAGGGTGAGTCCGATTCCTGTAAGCTGCTGGCTTCTCGGCCTTCCACGAGAACCTGCAATCAGCTGTGATTTGGAAGGTGCCGCCTGTTAATTTCGACATACCCAGTACACAACTAGAAAGATTTCCTCCCGTTAGCGGTTTCCGTGAACCCCTCTACTCCTCTAAGCTAAGCTGCGGGCCTTTTTCCACCTATCCGGTTGCGGGTCGACGAAAAAGCTTGTTTGACCCGTAACAGAGTATGATTGAATAATTTTATATATAATTTATAATAAATTGAATTTTTCTAAATACATTTTTTATAATTCTTGATTACAGACGTATCCAATTGTCGGCGCGTCCAAAAGACTCGCGTCCAATTGATCGCTTCCAATTAACTAGGTCCAGTTGACGTGACACGACAAGAAACATGCAACGCAACCTAGACAAAATGCAAATGTGGTTAAGAAGATGGAGAATGAAAGCAAATGAAGATAAATATACACAAGTAACTTACCAAACAGATTGGGTTAAAACCAGGTAGAGATTTGCTTAGTAATAATTGTTAAACACTTATTTAACTAAATATGTTAATAACATAACGTAAAGGACTGGGGTGTCTCAGTGGGGATCAAATCAGTGGCACTCCCCGTGTTACGGTCACCCTAGGGGAGTGACAAGACTCCACACGCATACACCTTACACCAGGCAGGTTAAGTACGGTTACGCACCAACACAGTAACCCGCAGTCGGGCCCTGTTGTGCATTGCACCAACTTGCTTAGCCTTGCCGGAACCTTCCTGTAGTGTAGGGAATTTTGGGAAAATTCTTTTGAAGTTGTAGGTGGATTTCGAATTGGGTGGGTGGAATTTTCGGAAGTGTTGATGTCAGACGGGACTTCCTCTTGCGATCTTGGCCGTGCAAGTAGTGGGTTGCTGGTAAAATTGTAGGAGGTAATTTAAGATTGTGGAAATTTCATGCTGCCTGGATTATTTAAATCATCCTCGTCTGTAAGAGAATTTATATATCTAGTTGTGTGCGAGTTACTTTGGTATTTTGTTAAATTCTCATTAGGTCTAGCTCAGATTATTTAAACACTGTACCAGAAAACTGATACGTTACCCCTCGTGAAGCCTCGTGGAACCGTTTTCCGACCAACTAGCCTATCTCAGTCACTTATAGCTTGTAGTTGGAAACAATCAGCCACCGAAGGGAAGGTGTCTGAGCTGCTAGTCTATTTAGATGTCATCCGCTGGTGCATCCTCTATAATCGTGTTCAGAAGGCTTCAGGAACCACCCAGCGGTCGTCGGTAAGTCTGATTTTTTTCCCAATTTTTTTAGTGGTCTTTATCTTAGTGCGTCCATTTGACGGAAGTTCTGTTGCCCTTTAAATTCATCTCGGCATGTACCACACTCAACGGGGAAGCCAATACTGCATCTATTTTGTATTTTGAACTTTTAGGTATTTTCTACCGTTTTGAACTTTAATATGCATTTGCGACTGTTCACTTACCTTCAGTAGGTAGATTCAGTTTAATTTTACACCTGTTTTTGGTAACTGTGTTCTGATATTTAATTAAGTTTTTGACTGTGATGTTTGTAAACAAAGTTGATATGCACTAACTTCAGATCGCTGTAAGTTGTGGCTGTGTCTATTTTCACGACTATTGCAATTTAGACAATCGGCTACTTAATAACCTTGCGTCAATTCACCAGCTTCCGAAAATTCGTATTCGGACTTTAACAATTATTAATTTAGCTTTGTGGATTTTTAGATGTGTTTATTTTCAGATAGGGGACGTTACGCTAAATTGCTTTCCTTGTCATATTTCATTCGCCTGGGAACTTTCCCTCAGTTCGAGTTTTCTCGAATTAGTTTGACCTATTGTCTAAATCATATAATTTAATATTGTAATTTACTTCAGCATTTTGTATTTTCTGCATTTACCCTTACTTGAATCCGTTAAGGTAGGACATGAGAATCGCTGCACGATAATTGATGAAGGATCTTGGCGCCATTTTGAGAATTTGAGAATTTCGCAGACGAGTTAGCCATGGTGAACCCACCGAAAGGTTGCAGTGAGTTACCCGTCGGTAATAATTCGGTGTTTCAGGTCTGTTACGAAAAGTTTTGTCTTTTGTGCTGTTGTTACCCCCGGTGGGGGGCTAGTGTGAAAATTTTTTGTAGCAAGACGTCCGCTGCTTACCCGCTACTATGCTTTCTCAAGGAGTTATGCCATGTGGCGCAGCAGCCCACTGGTTCCACTGTTTACCACGAATTCTCAGCAACAGCCTGAACCACCATTATTACTACCATTCGCCTATGAGAATTCAACCTTCACACAATCCACGCAGAAAACGCGGCTCATACGAGCAACCTGTTCTTACCGTTCACGCACTGCACGCCGCTCGTGCGTGCCCAGCCGATCGCGAGCACCGGCTAGTCGAAGTCACCGTCTATACTCTATAAAATCTCTGCGGGTCCATCTCATACTTCTGATTTCGTCGCCCAACTGCGATGGAAGATTCGCCAGTTGCGACAAGTATCATCATTCCTACATGAAAACATATCGTGTTTTTCAGGAACTGGTCAGCTGCGAATATATAATTCCGTGCGTCACGACGCTATTCGACGCCCACTACCACTTCTTTGAAATGGTCCGTACTCAAATTATATCGTTATCACTGGCCAGGGTATGGTGTAGCGGTAAATTTCGTTAACCTGCCCGCGTGCCCAAATTCCACGAAACCTACGGAATGTACAGTTAACATGGTATGGTGACCAAATTTTACCAACAGCACGGACAATGGAATCAGCTTTCTGCAGGATGATGCTATGCCCGCTGGGAATGCGAGAAGGGTTGACCATGCATCCCAGGACCACCACTTCTTTGCCCACAAACAACGCCAAACTTTGATTGTAATGATATGGGACATAAAAGGAGCAATTGTCTCAAAATAGGTTCAAAAGCTAAGTGTCCCATAAAAAGATTTACACTGCACTATTTCTAACAAAATAACCATTCTGTTAAAAATTCTAGGAAAACAAAACGCGAAAACTAACTGCCAACATTATTTGGTATTACTGGTACTCTGTTCTGTCTCTTCTATTTTCAGTTCTGTATGAACTAGGGTTCTTGGAACGGAATCTTTTGCAGGGAATATTTTTGCATCCAATCAAGTAATATTTTGAGAAGTATGGGTATGCACTGTTAGTACTGCTGTGGAAGTAATAATTGTAGCAGATCACCTATTGCCAGTAGAAGTTTTTATTGGTAATAATTTTTAATGCACAACAGAATGGGTTGTAACATTTTAGATGTATTTCCGGTTGCAATCAAGTCTATTGGATTAGAGTAGTATACCGTCTGAGCGTGTTGAATAACATAATCCGCTTTAAGTACACAACCACTGTTGAAAATTCTTGTTCAGAACTATACTGTGGTGTAAGTTCTCTAACATTTGCGGGAATTTTAATAGAAAAAGATGATGGTAACAGTTTTCTTGTGACTTATTTAGTGAATAGTAACGCTGATAATAATATCATAATAGGTAAATGTCGCTACGCAATTATTATGTAATTGGTAACGATACTTCTATATTAAGCAACGTTAACTGCCTAACCGAGTTTCGACAAATGTGTTGATTCGTTTATAAAGTGTTTTAAAGGATGTGTTCGTGTTTTGTGGTGTTCGAGCCTGCGTGACTTCAAGGCAGTTAGTTATGATCTCTGGGTAGAATATCGACATTCATGATAAAAATTGAAATATTTGTATAACATTTGAACAGCGATATCTATCAAGAGATCCAAAAAAAGCTGATCCCCAGCAGGCTGTGGAATGAAAGGTCACGTCTGTTCTAGACTAAAGGAATGTTTACAATGTCAATTTCAGGTTAGGTTGTGTTAGCTGGAATTAAATAATAATGAAACTTTTTTAGGAGCAGAAATCTTTTATTGAGCAACAGTAAAAGAAATGAATAAACCTGAACTAATGTAATGATCACAACAAATGTTGATAATGTCTGCCTTCTTATTCCAAACATTTCTGAACTATTCTTCTCATACCTTCAAAAACATTTTGTAATAATTTAAGTGTGTTATTAATTTCTTGACAGTTTCTTCAATTCTAAGTTTCAGTTCGTTTAAATCATTAACTGGAGTTTTAAAAATGGTGTTTTTCATATAGAGCCATAGAAAAAAGTCCATAACAGTAATATCACACGAGCGAGGGGGCCTACTAATGATTCGGTCATCAAAATATCCGCCTAAAGAATTAATTGTATCTGCAGCTTCATGAGCTGTTGCGCCATCCTGTTGCAGAAAACCATCCCGTAACTCATCATCGTGAAGTTCATTTAAGAAAGGTTGCAATCATTCGTTCCTGTACCTTGCTGCAGTTAGCATGCCTTCGAAAAATATTGGCCTAACTAACCTAAGACGACTCATTCCAACTTAGACTCCTATTTTCTGTAGATGAAGGGGAGCTTTAATCGTAACGTGTGGATTCTCGCTACTCCAAATCCGCATATTCTGTGAACTAACACACCCATTAAGGTAGAACCAGGCTTCGTCGGTAAAAAAGGTTAAATTTAACTGCTCATCATTGAGATTATCCAAAAACTAACGACAAAACTGAACTCTTTTTGGATATTCCTGTTTTAAAAGCTCCTAAACGAAAATAAATCGGTAAGGATGCAGATGCAAAGCTTGTCTCAATATTCTGTGGCATGCACCGTAACTTAAATTATCAACTTGCTGGCATAAATGTCTAACTGGTGTTTTTGGAGCCTCGTCAATTCGTTGTATTACAGTTTCAATTAAAGCAGCCACTATCTTCTTTGGCCTACCAGACCCTTCTTTCCTTCCAACACTTCCAGGTTCTCGAAAATTGCTGACTAAATTCTTAACCAAAACATAAAATTTTCGGTATGTAATACTTTCATTGAGATACCTCTCTCGGAATTCCACAAAACAAGGAGGAAGCGAATAGGTACATTCTCCGTCAACTTGAAAGCTATTCCGAAAGTACGATTCAATAATGAATGCTCTTTGAAATGTATTAAAAATCATTTTAATAATCTGTCAGATTCGTATCAAAAAAAGATAACTAATTTATCTGACATCATACACATTCCTTTAGTCTAGTAAAGACTTGACTTTTCACTCCACAGCCCGCTGAGGATCAGCTTTTTTTTGATCTCTTGATACAAACTAATTGTTTTTCAGTACAAATTAGTATGTCCAATTTTGTTTCGTTGAATACAGCATTTTACGATTCCTAAATGCAGTGTATCATGAACAGTTACAAGCGTACGCAATAAAACTGTGTAAGAAGATTATGTTTATCCTGTTCACTTTGCAAGTATGGACGTTTCACAAATAGGAGGCAACCCGAGCTTAACCAGGTGAATCAGCAAAAAACGGTGTTCGCCCATTTGCTCGCCACCGTCTGCTCGCCACCGTTTGCTCGCCTGCGGTTTGCTTGCCTGCCGTTTGCACGCCAGGCCGATTGCTTGCAGGGTACATGTTCGACAAGCTTTTTATTATGAAACTTAAATATTATCTGTAGGTATTTCATATACGTTGTTGGTAATTCTCAAAATCTTACATTTCCATAGGGAATGTAGATACTCAAAGCAGGATTGCCCATTCCTGTAGAATTCGTATCGGGTAATACTTCTTCTGTTCCTAATAGAATTACCTAAAAGTGTACCTGTTTTCTACGTTGTGTGTATTTTTGAATTATTATTAATTAATATCGTCTCAATAGATCGTTGAAATTGCTTTATTGATGTAGAAATAGCATTTTACGTTTCCAAAATTTTTAATAATTAATTATCCACTCAGGCCACTTTTATAAACGGATATTTCCTTAAAATATCAAAATCATTTTAAATTAACTAATATTCTCCTATACCTGATATCTGAATATAACCTGAAAAAAGTAAAGGCTTTAATTATGAATCAAAACGTGTGTTAAATTTGTTGGGTACGCTGATAGAAATCGCTCTAACACGTACCGTACTTTAATAGAAAAAACAACAACTATAAATGAATTTAAGTGTATTTAAATTCTGGTTACAGACAAGCGCGTGCTCCTGCTTTGAGAGCCACAAGACATCTGACTTCTAAAGCACTAGAAGCCCATTTTCGCGCGTTTATTCAAAAACGAGACGCTACATAAGCCGCCTCCCTTGAAATAACATATTTCAATAATATAAATTATATAAAGTATATATAACATAGCATATAATAGCGAAAAATGAAACAATTTCAAAATATATGTATATGTATGTGAAAATAACAACAATTTTTAACTATCAAACAAAAGTAATCTTCTAAACAACGCTCGGAAGTAAGCACAGTCGCACTGCCGGTCTCTTAAACAAACCACCCACGGTTTTAACACTAGCCGACCGAAACACACCGTCGGCACCGGGATAAGTTTCCATGATGCGCCCCAGCTTCCAAGCACGAGAAGGGACGTTGTCTTCAGAAATCATCACAAGATCTCCTGGACGAAGAGCCGGACCTTCAGAGACTCTCCATTTTTGGCGACGTTGTAGCTCCTGGAGATAATCGCGACTCCATTTGCGCCAAAATTCTTGCTGCAAACGCTGAGTATATTGCCACCTTGACAATTTGTTGATGCGTTCGGCACATAAGTCAACTTCGGGCAGCGACTTCAGGTGATCGCCGATTAAGAAATGTCCAGGACTAAGATAGGTGAGATCATTAGGATCTTGAGACAAGGGTATTAATGGACGAGAATTAAGGATACACTCAACTTCAGTGAGAAGGGTATATAATTCGCAAAAAGTTAAATGAGCATTTCCAACTGTTTTATAAATATGACGTTTAAACGACTTAACCGCCGCCTCCCATAAACCTCCCATGTGAGGAGCTTTGGGAATATTGAAAGTCCATTTTATTCCACG
>JABXWE010007570.1:0-49814 GCA_014611495.1 Limonius californicus
TGTGTGTGTGTGTGTGTGTATTCTTACATCGTTATAGGAAAGTTAATAATTCTTTCTATAATTTTTGAGGCGACCGGGTGGCGCAGTGGGCGAGAGTCCGCTTCGCAACCGGTTGACCCAAGTTCGACTCCCGTTGTGGCCCGAATTTTAATTAATTCTGGAGCAGCGGGAGTGACTCGGTAGCATAGTTGGGGGGGTTTTACAAGGGTGGGGCATGTTAGACTCGTGCATAGCGCTACGTGCGCTGATCCGAGGTAAGCGGGGTGGAATGAGAATTGCTATGGCAACTCCACGATTCTTAAAAAAAAAAAAAAATTTGCCTGAGAATAAGAAGCAACAAGTATACGCAATTGTTATATGGTAAATATATATACGAGGGATATTTTTTAAATAAGGTCCGTTTGTGAATGAGAGGGAGAATGGCGAGTAATCGCCGCCGTGCGCTTGCGCGTCTGCTCCCAGCATGCTTTGCGCGCGTTTAGACGCTATTTGCAGCCGTATCATCTGTTTGTGTAGTGAGCTGTAGAAGTTTATAATGTTTAAGAAAATTGAGTCTCCCGCCAACTGTGAGCTATGATCAAGAAGGAGATGAATTGTTGGATAACATCGTTACAGGAGATGAGATTTGGGTGTCTCACATGACGCCTGAGTCCAAGCAACAGTCAATGGAATGGCGACACACATCGTCGCCAAACAGAAAATTTCAGCACGGACGATCATGGCAACTGTCTTTTGGGACAGGAAAGGGATTTTGTTAGTGGATTTTATGCCGAGAGGCACAACAATCAATTCTGATGCGTATTGTGCGACCTTGAGAATACTTCGGCGTGCCCCGTACAAAACAAGCGGCGTGGCCTATTGTCTTCCGGTGTGATGTTACTCCATGATAATGCAAGGCTAATCAGGTCTTTTGGATGGAAACAACTGGATCATGCACCGTACAGTCCAGATCTTGCACCCGGGGATTTTCACTTGTTTCGGTACTTAAAGGAGTTCCTTGGTGGTCAACGGTTCAACGACCACGAAGAAGTGAAAACTGCAGTCATGGATTGGGCTTCTTCACAGGCGGCAGATTTCTTCTATGTCAGAATTCAAAAACTTGTTGAGCGGTGTGACAAATGATCGAAGAAAAATGGAAAAAATTTATTTTAAAGATATTTACAATATTCTTCTTCTTATTAAAAAACGGACCTTATTTAAAAAATGTCCATCGTGTATATATATATATATATATATATATTTATGTGTACGGGCAGCAGCGAACTACATCCGACTAGCTCAATAATAATTTATCTCCATTTCTGGGTCGCTCGTAGATTTCAGTAATTTGAAATTTATTTACCCCGTCCAGATTATTATGATACTTTTTTATTAACTTTTTTACAAAACTATTTACCCATCACCCCGACAACCCTCATGTTTGGCCCAATTGAATATATACAACGATCTACGCCAACGTTTATTAAATGGATAAATCAATATCCTTTATTCACATCCTTCGATGTGCCAAACATTGAACAACAGTTCAACTAAAATTTTACAAAGTAATGAGAGGAAAGAAAATACGTTGTTAACTAAAATATCACGACAATATATATATTTAGAGCGACTTTGTACAGCCTAAACTGGTTGTATCTCGCATCCTAAATGCATTAGATCGGTATCTTACCATAGATCCTCTGCTAATTTTCGCTTCTCCATTGCCTCTCTTACATCACTGTTCCACGTTCTAGGTGGACGACCTCTCTTCCTTCTCTAGGGCGGATTCCATTCCCATATCCTCCGTGGCCACCTGTTGGGTTGCATACGTCTCATATGTCCACACCAGAACAAACTTTTTCTCTCTATTTCTTCTATTACTGACACTTCTACTCTTATTCTTCTTCTAATATTTTCATTTGTAATATGCTCCAGCCTACTTACACACAGCTTCATCTTAAGTAGTCCATCTCGGTCGCTAATAATTTGTTTTTATTTCCTTTTGTGATTTCCCATGTTTCGGACGCATATGTGAGGATGCTCTTCACCATAGTATTATATATACATTCAGTTTTGTTTGTTTCCGTAGATCCTTTGACCACAGCAGTGAGTTAAACTATTGGGTTACTTGCTTTGTTTGTGTTATTCTACTTGTAACAAGTACAAGGTAAATAAGATCTTAAATTCAAAATTGCCTGAAAGTCTTAGTCGATTGTTGTCCTTGAATTTAGTATTTACAATTCTTTGGATAATGTTTCAACACAGGGCAAAAAGAAAAATTTTAGTTTACATGTTTTGTCTCCTGCTTTCTTGTAGCTTATAATGCGAAATTAAGAATTATTATGATTAAATTTGCAATTACACTTACACGACAACGAAATATTGTAGGCAGACAAGGAAAAAACAAAAACATAGTAAATAGCTTTAAAAAGCCAAAACATATGAAATAAAATAGAAAAAGTAGAAAATTGGCACAGTAAACCAAAAGGATCTCAAGACCCGAAGAAGGCTAAAAAGCAAAATAAGTGGTTAGACGTGGGAATTACATATACAGAGACATTAATTATCAACCGGTTTATGTGAAATTCTCTTATTTAGAAAAAAAGATTTGCTTAATTAATTCATATTTAATTATAACAACTAACTTAAATATAGGAACCTAATTTTATTCTACTGGTACGTTCTTATTCTAAACAATACATTGTAGGATGAATCAACGACATTATTTGTTTGTTTGGCGGCTATGATGTATTTCAAGACGATTTGATTATACATCATATTTACAATAACTTTTATGTAATCATAATATGTTTATAACAAATTGATATATCTGACGCATTAAAGATATTTTAAAATAAATTAATATTTTCTAGGAAGACAAACAGGGACAGCGTAATATTTTTTAAATAGTCGTTTGGGATTTTTTACCGCACTCTATATTTAAAACCGAGAGTCTAATAATTAATTTTTCGAAATGCTGTAAACGCAGCCCTCTGCCTGGCTTTTGACATAAGAATCTTGTAATGTGGTTTTTAAAAATGGTTCCACGGCCGCACATTAGTAATGACTAATGAGCTGAGTAAAAGGAAGAATCAACGTCTGAAATCTATTAACATGGGCGCATAAATCACTTCTGTAAAACCTAGTAGTTAAAGTAGCAGCTTATTTAAACTGCCCGTCATTCAGTCCGCTTCAAATCATTATTTACCGTACAGTGATTTCCAACTCGTGTATAATGATGGGAAAATTTCTGCTTGTAGTTACTGAGGAACGTATACACTTCTGTTTCTTTTTCTTCTTGGTGAAGGAAGCTTCAAGAAATTGCATGCTATGAGCTATTATAACATCCCATAAATTAGTTGAAAAATTGGCAAATTAGGTTCTTTCAGATTAGTGTAGCATTAACAATTAAATTTGTAAGCGAAAAACGTATGTTTCTAGCGGATTTTAAGAACTAATTTGCTTTTAACTATGACTCCCAAGAAGGAATAAATCTTACATGTAGAACACATTTCTAAAATTACAGAAATTTAACATAAATAATATGATAGTAGTCAAAGTTCAATGACAACAAGTTTAATAACACAGTCGTAAATACCATACAATTGAAAAAATTAAATACACACTTAAATTTTCTAGAAGCTTATCATTATAATTAATAAAATAATTATAAGTGATATGACCCTCTGTCTATAAGCGCATGTACATATACAGAGTGGTGAATTTTTTCAAGCTCACCATTGGGCTTCTGTAAGGCGATTGAAAATCTGAAAATAAATCCTGGGCCCTTCACGCTGCGGTAGGCTACTGTTTTATTTCTTTTGCCCGCCATATTGGATTGTCACACCTATAGACAAAGAAAGGCTTTTCAAATGAATAACCAACGTAATCTTCTTCTTCCATAAAAATTGTTGAAATTTGAAAATTTGTGTAAATAATTCGTAAAACCGCTTTGGCTGTGAAAAACATTCGAAATAATAATTAGTTTGTATTGCTAGGTGTCATTTAAACTCTTTAATTACTGGAAACATTTTATTGGTGTAACGATAACGTGATAACAAATTCAAAAGTAGCAGACGCTTATTTAAATCTTCAAAGTGATCGCCGCTTATAATACAATTAAAGCTGACAGGTAACCAATGATTTGTTTTACTAAAGCCGTAGGTTCCGTGCCACTGCGATGTGTGACACATTAAAAATCACTACTGGGGTTGGAACTACTCCAGATAGGTAAAATTCGTAGTTAGGGTGTACAATAAGCCAATGATGCTTGGAAACCCGCGTCGTAGATCTTGCTCTTTCAAATCAACAATCAACAAAATACATAGATGGCGTTTAAATGGTGTACGTAGAGATTCTTGATCACGTTTTGTAATTGTCAACATGTTAACCGATGAAGTAGCTCATGGTATGTACAATATCTACATTCACAGGAATAGAAATTCCCTTATAGCGTCTGAAAATTATGCAAATTTGTATCCTAAGAGATAGCTACCCCACCGAAATATGTTTGCAAGAATTTTAGAAATTTGGCTGTTTGTGGCAGATTTAAAAGACATCGAGGGCCGTATAGAAAAGGAATCATTGCTAATCAAATGAAGGTGCTCAATTGGCGATTGGTCCAGAAAACTCCAGCCGAAGAATTACTCAAGACTGTGATGAGTCATTTGAGAAAAATTATCAAGAAACATAAGTACCACAATTATAAACTCACACCTCTACAAACTCTTCATCTGGTGATGGTAACAGAAGATTGGACTTTTGTTATTGGCTTCTTAAAAAACTGCAGCAACTTCATTTTTCCAGAAGAAATACTATGAACTAATGAATCTGTATTTACAAATTCGGGAATGTTTAATAGGAAAAATCTTTGTCACTATGCAACTGAAAATCCCCGTTTAATATGAGATACTAGGCCGCAAGTTCGACATTCTTTGAACGTGTGGACTGTTTCTGGGTCAATCTTTTTATCGATGGGCTTAGATATTTGAATTTTTTGCAAACAAATTAAGCCGATATGCTAGACGAACAGCCATTAGTAACCCTTCAGAAGCATAAGTGGTACCAGCAAGACGGAGGTGGTCCTCACAACACCCACATCGTTCGAGATTATATATTCAAAATTGATAGCTAGGTACATTTGGCTCTGCTCGTTGGCCTCAAAGATTGCCATATTTAACGCGTATGGACGTCTTTCTGTGGAGCAGTGTGTAACGATTTCCGCGCCTAGTTGAAGGCAACCCTTAATACATATTTAGTTATTCACATGCTTATAGCACGTGCTAATATTTCGAAGTTCGCTTCTGTCAAAGCGGCGCCGTAGGTATTGGAGTTTCAAAAATTGGGGGGAAGGAAGTTCTAAAAGACGGTTTCCGTAAATAGGACAGTTGAGTATTGTCGTTCTTACCGGAGGCATATTCATGAATAGTGATCTATTCTTAGTAAATCGTTTATCGATTTGGAATCCATTTTTCGATTTAGAGTCGGTACAGGAGCTCTTTTTCCTATAGTTGGAGGAGAGCAGAAGCTCCAGGAATTTAACATTCCAACCTAGAGATTTTTCCAGTCAGATATTCTTTTGTATGCCAGTTCCCATCAACTGGCAAAATTCGCTCGGTGGAACTCCCGTAAATAAGGTCAACTAAATACGCATATATAGACGAGTACCTTGGGAAAGTTTTACAGGATCGACCAGATCCGCTTGGCCTCAGTGATAAGAATTCTGGAACCTAGCCGCAAAGGGAAGTGATTTTAAAATTGTTTTGCTGTAAACTGTTACTACGTGTCCTTCGTTATTTACAATTACATTATCTGCGAGTCAGAATAATTTAATTGATTGATTATGTTAAGGGATTGTAATCTTGGGGTATAATTGGGGGAATTTCTAGACGTTAATTAATATTATAATATCAAATTTAGTAGGAGAACAATTTTATGTATATTATATATAGGGTGCTCCAAAAGTGGGATTATATAGCGTTTTCGGGGTTTGTATTGCAACAAGGTTTTTTTTTGTCGGTTTGCGATCACGCATTTCCACGAATTGCGGAGCCCTCCATTTTCGTATTATGTATTTAATATAAGTTTATTCTGGGGAGCGCAATAATTGTCCTGACTTTGTTTGAGTCTCGCCCGGTTAATTTGTTTATGTTATTAGTTGAACGTAAGATTGGGACTGCTAATTGCAATTTTATTTATTTTTGAAGAATTATAACTTGGGGATTTGTGTCTTATATAAATTAAATGAGGTTTTGGTTGCAACTTATCTTTTCTTTTACGACGAAATATCTGGAACTAAGTCTACATAAAGCACAGATAGAAGATATAAAGGTAGGTAATAATCTATCTTGGGGTCCGACTTCCCATTTACCACCTCGGACGATGTTAGTAAATTATAAGTCGGTGGTGCTTCTAAATTAATTGTTGGAACCTACTCCTTCTTCGATTGGGTTTCCGGGATACTAACATCTGTCAATTTGGTAATTTGCTACCTAAGCAGTGGCGTAGTTGCCAAGTGTTTTGTAATTTAACTAACAGTTTGTATGTAGTAAAGAATAAAGGCGTCACAAGTGTAAAAGACGCTGTGTATGCATACCTGACAGAAAATACCGGACATCTTCGCCTCAAAATCGAAAATGCCTTAGACTCCATTCCGAGGCAGACTATCCAAAAAGTACGAAATGAATTTGAAGACTAACCTCTACATCATATATAACGGCGCGCACTTTGAACAATGTAAATAATCATACTGTTTTTCAATTTGTCATATTATATTATCATTAGACCAATGTAAGTTTTTCAGTATTTAAGGTGTGTAAATGACTATTAGCAATACAATCTCTCACTTTACTTTTATTCCAATTGTGTATCAAAGCGAACGCGATTTTATTAATGATTTACTCACATTTCCAAATACTAACACGTTCATTGAAAGGAAGGGGTTATGCCGGTTACCAATTTGAAAATCTAATTGTGAGAATCCAATATGGCAGCTATAGCAAATAAGGAAGTTGACTATCGCAGCTTGAAATATGAAAGACCTAGAAAAATCCTGTTAATGTCATTCAGCTCACAGTGACCAAAACGTAAAGTTACCAAGTTTGATTGAAATAGCTTCAATAATAGGGAAGATAATAATTTTCGATTTTTTCATAATAAATCACGAATAAAAATATCTAGGATTTCTTTTCAGATTCCAGAAAAACCACCAGAAAAAAGTGCAACTTTACTCTAATTTAACTCACCTCGTATCTCTTACTATTTCCGAGATTCCAATAGTGAGCATCGAAAAATTCACCACCTTGTATATATATATATATATTGCCATGATATTTATATTAAATTAATGTAATTATTATTAACTATTTGTTATATGTCTGTATCATGCCTTATACTACACTAAAATACCTTCGGAAGGACTGTTAAGTATTAAAAAGGATATTTATTGGAACTAAAATCCATTTTTGCACCTGAAATATAGTCTAGATAGTTTAACTATGTCATAATTTATAACAATTAATGAATAACTATAGTTAAAAATGTATTTATAAACCTGTTTTATGTGAAAAGTGTTTTCGATCCTTCGGACGATACTTCGTTATATGAAATATGAACTCCATGTGAGGTTTTGTTATGTTTGGCTATTTGAAGTCCTGCTATGTGACTTAATACTCGTTATAGACGGTGATGTGGGTGATTTTGGACTGTATCAGAGCCCTAAAACTAAAAAATTACAGTTATAAAAGTTTATCGTTCAAATGTATAAATTTTTGATGCGATATGGTTTTATTTTAGCTAAATAAGTTGTATATGATATCTAGGAAGGCTTTTATTAAGTTTCTTTGTTGATTTAGATTGTTTATTTAATGATATTTGTGTTTGAATTCAAATTTTGGAGTTTATAGGTTAGATTTTGTATTTAGTATGTTATAACAATTCTTTGGTGAAGAATATGTAGGATTAGAGTTATATATGTGTTAAAAATAAACATGCGTTATAATTTGTTTAAATTAATATGTATTTTAATATGTAATTGTTTAATGAATATTGTTAAATTAATTTGATTCGGTAACTTTGGCAGAATTATGCCTTGTTTGGTATCATTATGTTCATTTTAATGTCATTAACACAGTGATGGGAGTCATTTTTATGTAAATTTATTTATAAAAAAGTTATTTTAGTTTATAAGATTTTCATGCAAATTAGATAATTTTTGTACTTGATTTTGATTGGTTGAAATTCTATAGAAATTTTTGATTTTGTCCTTGTTTCATAATGTTGCATAGTAACGATGCTGTTTTGTTGAAATATGTAGAGGTTTCTGGCATGAAAATAGTTGAACAGTTCCTTTATGGCCATCGACCAAAGCGTATGTAAATACATTAAGCGCTCATATAAATTTTATTACTAAAGGACGCATAACCTGAAATAAAAAAATTAAGTTGGGTTATGTGATTTGTAAACAAAATTTCAAACAGTTTTTAAAATTGTAATTTGTGATCAGTATGTGTTTAATAATAATAAAAGAAGTTACCTTGATTACATCAATCGAAGTGTGTTATTTTTGTGTAATTCTTCTGGAAAGATAAGGGAATAATATTGAAATTTACTAATAATAACTAAAGAAATTATAATTTAAAGATATTAAAACGGAACTAATGGACTTACCTTAATAAATTCAGACATTCAAGTGAACAATTACAGTGCTTCTGTGATTTAATGATTTAAATTCACAAACCTTTGGAAAAAGAGAACTTGGTGCTGTCATATTCAAAACCAACTGATTCCAGTCTAGACAACGAGGCCGACAAGCGGATATATGCAGATGTTGCGGTATTTTAGAAGAGGTGATGTCTACAGTATGGTCAGAGTGACGCAGTAAAAAGATAAGTTTAAAATTAAGTTTGTTTTCATATGATCATGTATTTTAATTGCTTTACAAGTAGCTATCTAAATCAGTGAAGCCACGAAACATATTACCTTGAGTTTTGAGAGTCTATTTAGATGCTGGAATATTAATTTATGTTTATTTAATTTGAGAAAACTGAAATTGGCGCCCAACAAAAATTCTTCAATATTAATAATTATGCAGATCATTTATTTATTATTAAATCAAAATTCATGGCATCTTTTTGGTCGCTGCCAACGTGGGGCGATTAAATGATAATAATTATAATTAAAAGATAAATACATGGCATCTATTTTGTCGCCAACCAACGTGGGGCGATTAAATGATAAATAATTATATACTATATATAAAATACACAGCAAAATATATATATATATATATATATATATATGTGGATGCGTCTTCTTTGTGTCGTTGAGCCAACTTCCACCGCTAGCTACATTACGGTGTGGCTTCGATATTAGGGCGAGATCGATGTCTGCGATTGTACAGTTATATCTACACAGGTCCATCGCCCTTGTATCCCTGTTTAAATTCGCTTGTAGGATCTTAATAGCTGAGTCGCACCCTTCATCCTCAGCTCTTTTTGTTTGATATGTCGACCATTTTATTGATCGTCCTTATGGCCAGTTGGCCACTTGGCACTCTGTCCGCAACTGCGTCTCTAGATATCCATTTATGTGATTTTCATTTTGTTTCGTTTAGTTTTACTCATTTACCAGGTGCTTTCTACCATGATCTTTTATGTTTGTCTTTTAGTGGCTTCCTCTACATCCTAACAACGGATAGAGTTGTCGTATACCAGTCTTGCTTTGGTATGCTATTCTTTTAATTTCCACGTCGCTACTGCCTGTGTGTGTAAAACTAGTTCCCAAGTAGTTATAGCTGTCTATGCGATTTATGGTTACTTCATCTATTTGTAAATCTTGCCATGTTGCCCCCTAACAAATGGTGTCTAAACTTCTCTGCTTCTTCGTGATTTGAAGATTGCTATTTCTTAATTAGATAAACACGTGTGAACATTTTCCCCGTAGTAATCACATTGTCTGCAATAAAATGGAAACGTTGAATTAACATTCAGCTCAGCTTTGATTTTAAGGGCATCGCTTCTATATGATTTACCATGGTTATAGTTAATACAATGTTTAGACCAGAATTCATCTCCTTTGTAGCAATAGCTTCTATATGAATCATGTAATGTGTGCAAATTTGCGGATTTTTCCCTCACAAGGACTTGTAAACTTTTAAACCTTCTAGACGTAATTCGAACATCATCAGTGCAAATTCCAACACAATAAAATATTAAATATTAGATAGGTATATCTATTGATCGCATTTGGCTTTCAAAGTGTAAAGACATACTGCACGAGTTCTGTTATCTCTACAAGTGCCGTGCCATAAACAGATAGTGTGCAGGAGGTCAAGTTTGTTCATTGACTAAATCCATACATTCAACTAAAAATTCGTACGTATAAGGGATTTTGCTTACCTGTTAAATGTACGTAAATACCGCAAAATCACTATAATCCTCAACTCCCGTATATGTAACCAACAATCAAATAATGATGACTTCCCCTTTTGTAACAAACCCAAATATTGCCCTACCTAACCAGGCAATGCAAACCAACGAAAGTAATCAGCAACAACTTTATGAAGCATTCAGTGACACCCCATCAGAATCAGACATAAATGATAACGAGAAAACGATCGATGACACCGGTATGACTGCTGACAACGACGAAGAAAGTCAACCTAGTTCAAAACATGAATGGCAAACACTTAAAAAAAGGAAAAGGAATACAACGCCATCGAATCCCAAATTAACTAAACCTAACCAGCTGCCTACGTCTAACAGATATGAAATACTAGCACAAACACAAACCACTAACGACAATGACAATCAACAACCTAAAACTGTAAAACCCCCACCAATATACATCCATGGAGTAACTGACTATGGGAAAATGGTCACGAATCTCACTAAAGTCCTTGAAGCAGAGCAATATCACACGTCAGCAGCATCAAATAACACAATTAGAATGAATACCCATACTGCCGACACTTACAGAAAGTTGTCGAAACACTTAAAAGATGAAAACATCATACACCATACCTTCCCACTAAAAGAAGACAGAGCATATAGAGTAGCGGTTCGAAACCTCCACCATTCCGTTCCGATAAACATCATAAAGGATGAGATAGCCAAACAGGGTCATACAGTGCGTAACATCATAAATATACGCCATAAGGTAACCAAGCAACTTCTCTCCCTTTTCACGGTCGACCTCGAGCCAAGCGAGAACAATAAAAAAATCTTTGATATCAAATATATCGGGAATATGGTAGTCGCGATTGAACCTCCTAAAAAGAAAAGCACTATCCCGCAATGCCTAAGATGTCAAGACTACGGGCATACTAAATCTTACTGCAATAAAACTTATGTTTGTGTAAAATGTGGCGGCGGACACAACACTGCAGTATGCAAAAAAGATCGAAATACCCCGGCCAAGTGGGGTCTATGCGGCGGAGATCACCCTGCCAATTACAAGGGTTGCACAGTATAACAGGACCTCCAAAGAGCCCGAAACATGCCATTCAGAGGAATAGCTAACCAATCCCGTCTGCAACAAGCTCCTCCTACCTTCACCCTAACTGAATTCCCCTCTCACCGTAACCAAGCTGATAACCACAGCGGTGAAACACAACGCGTAACCAACAATCCTCAAGCATAGGCAAAACAGAACCACAGCTCCTCAACTCAAATCCAACAAGTAATAAACATTCCCGAAATGCTCTCACAACTTTTCTCAACGAATTTAAAAACATGTTTTCCACAGTGATAAACAAAACAGCGTAAAATGGCTACCTCACTATGCATCGCGCTATGGAACGCCAACGATATCACTAACCATATTCCGGAAGTAATAATCTTTCTACAACTACAAAAAATGACATACTACTCGTTTCCGAGACTCATGCAACTAATAGGACTACCGTAAAAATACCGCATTATACCACATATTATGCCAATCACCCAGATGGGACGGCGCACGGCTGATCAGCTGTGATAATTAAGAACACGATTGTCCATCATGAACTTCAAAGTCCAACTATAAACGTTCAAGCCTTCCCCTATTCGCTTGTAATCTCATATATATATATAGCCCACCGAGACACCCCATCTCGTCTAACGAATATGAAGAATTACTCCGATCGCTAGGGCCTAAATTTTTAGCAGGAGGGGACTGGAACGCAAAAAATACAGCTTGGGGCTCTAGACTTATCAACCCAAAAGGACGCAATCTACTAAGGACTATCCAGGAAACAATTTCAACTTTCTATAAACCGGAGAACCGACGTATTGGCCTAGTGACCCACAACACTCCCAGACCTATTAGACTATGCAGTTGTCAATGGAATAGCCAACATTTATACCAAACCAGAACCTAATTACGACCTCTCCACTGATCACACCCCAGTCATTATCACCGTCAGCACAACAGTAATTACCAAAGAAATGCCGGTTAGGCTCTGTAAGAAACATACAGATTGGGATGATCGTTTCAGAGACCTATTAGCAGAAAACATTAACCTAAGTATCAGAATTAAAGATAATCAAGACCTTGATGAAGCAGTTCATCACCTTGCGACAACCATACAAGCCGCTGCTTGGCAGGCCACACCTACTGCTATAAATCGCACTCCTGTAATCAATAATATTCCTCACCATATACGTAACCTACTCGCGGAGAAACGAAGAGCCCGGAATAAATGGCAAATAACAAAGAACAGGCACGACAAAACAATCTACAATAGACTTACCCATCAACTACATACCACAATTACGGAAGCCCGCAATGAAACTTTCAAAGAATACATTACCAAGCTTTCTCCTAACGACCATTCAATCTGGAAAGCAACAAAAAAAATCAAGAGACCCATAGTAGCAACACCACCAATCAGAAATCCTGATGATATATGGGCCAGAACAGACAAGGACAAAGCAAACACCTTCGCAGAACACTTTGTCACCGTATTCGCTACCCCGGACCCACACGACAACTACGACGACACCGAAATTCAAGATTTCCTAACCGCTCCGTGCCAACTCTCGCCGCCAATACAACCCTTCTCTCCGTCGGAAGTATGCCAGCAAATCCACCTTACGAACACCAAAAAAGCCCCTGGCTATGACTTGATCGTAGGTGAAGTAATGCAGCATCTGCCAAGAAAAACAGTGGTCCTTCTCACCACCATGTACAGTAGTATATTGAGATTAACGTACTTCCCACTACAATGGAAGTATGCTAAGATTACTATGATCGCAAAGCCTGGAAAACCACCCAACCTTCCATCTTCCTTTAGACCGATAAGCCTGTTACCTCTATTATCCAAGCTCTTTGAAAGACTCTTATTGAAAAGAATAAATGGAGCTGTTAATCTTGACCAGATAATCCCGACCTTCCAATTCGGATTTCGTGAAGCCCACTCAGCGATACACCAATGCCACCGGATCGTCAATCAAATAATAGAAAGTCTTGAAACCAAAAATTAACTGCAGCTGCTTTCTTAGATATAAAGCAAGCCTTCGATAAGGTTTGGCATGCAGGCCTCCTGTTCAAGATCAAACTACAATTCCCAGCTCAGATCTATTTAATCCTAAAATCATACCTCACCGAAAGATTCTTCCAAGTTGTAATAAATAACTCCGCCTCAGAATACCATCAAATTAAAGCAGGAGTGCAGGAAGTGTATTAGGCCCTTTACTCTACCTGATTTATTCATCTGATTCACCAACCACGCAAAACACTACTATTGCCATGTTTGCCGACGATGTAGCCATCCTCTCAACCAGTGAATCACCTGCAGCAGCGACAACTCATTTACAGAACCACCTCAATCTCCTACAGGACTGGACCAACAAATGGAGAGTCACAGTAAACAGCGACAAGTCAGCACAAATAACCTTCACTAACAGAAGACTTGTGTGCCCTCCCACCAGTTTTAACAATACTCAAATCCCAACTAAGTCCGAAATAAGATATTTAGGTATGCACCTTGACGAAAAACTCAACTGGGGTACGCATATCAAGAAAAAAAGACAACAAATAGACTTGAAACTGAAGCAGATGCAACGGCTAATCGGAAGGCGTTCGCAGCTTTCGTTATCCAACAAGGTACTGCTTTATAAAATCATCATAAAACCCATCTGGACTTATGGTATCCAGCTCTGGGGCTGTGCAAAAGCATCCCATACAAAAATCATACAAAGAATACAATACAAAATATTTTAAACCCAAAAAAAATTTCGGATTTAGTTTCGAAGTACCTAATCGGATTCCAGTGAAAATATAGTTTTGGAGATATCCATGTTAAACTTTAAACTCGATAGTTTGACTTTATTTTCATTTCTAAAATTCTTCGTACGTCTAACAGATTTATCCTGTTTACCTGTCCTCTTTTAGTCGACTGAAGAGGAAACTCAGTTTTGAGACCATCTCTTGAAGTCGTTAATTTTATTAATTACTGCGAGTCCCTTCTCGCCCATGCGGCCCACGTGATTACTCTATTGTTTCTTCCTCTTCTTTATCAATTTCACAACATCCTGTACTTTAGTGCGTCCCTGGTCTGGTTTTGTAGTTTGGTGAACTCTTAGTGTCAAGCCCAGTATGGCAAGGTCGTATGCAGCCTAAAACGGAAAGTGGGTAGCTTTCTGAATCCAACTTCCTTCATGGGCTCCTTCCCCCTTTCATGGGGGGGATGCAATAATACACAAATACAAAAGAAAGACACTATTTATTAACAAAATAATAAAATTTTTGAACAGTAGTTTGCGAGGATTCGTTGCAAATTTTCTAATTACAGCTTCCACTAATTGTTCCTTGTGTGCAAAAACCCATTGACGATGAATGCTTAGTATGGCTAACCCATTTAAACTATTTTCACCAATAATGTTTATAAGCCATGTTTTAATTCGGCGAAGGGAACTGAATGAACACTCTATAGCGCTTGTTGTGCAAGGCTGTGAAAGCAAAATCAGTAGCGCCTTTCTAATGGTTGGAAAAAGCAATTCGCTAAATTTTAAAACCTCGATGCCTTCCAAATTGTAGGAAGTTGCACAAGATGAAGTACTTTCATTCCATTCCTCGAATGATACATAGACTCAGTGACATGGAAATTGCAACACCAAGAAAGGGTAGGAATTTTTTGACCAAACTTGGCAGAAACGTTTAACTACTAAAAGTTAGCAATTGATTAAAATTTTAAAGAAAAAGAACTAAATATAAACATAATTTTTATTAATAATAGGTTGGTTCCCACCTATTGGTTGTTTTTACGTGACACGCAAACACGTTTTCTGTTTTATATAACATGAATTTTTTATTATAATTTTGAAAGTTTGATATTTATTGATTTGAAGAATCCTAAAAGACAAAAATATCTTAAGTTGAAACATTTTCTCTAAGCACTATTTGGGTAATACCAATTAGGTTTTCAATTTCCAGATATAATGGCGCTCACCAATTCACAAAACCATTTCTTGTCGTCAGGGATATTGACCTGATCAAGCAAATTACGATTAAGGATTTTGACCACTTCACAGACCACAAATCGATAATCTCGGAGGATATTGATCCTTTAATGGGAAGAAACCTTTTCTCACTGAAAGGACAACGATGGCGCGAAATGAGGGCCACTTTAAGTCCATCGTTCACCAGTAGCAAAATGAGGGCTATGTTTATCCTTTTGTCGGAATGTTCCCAACAATTTACAAAGTATTTTCAAAAACAGGGATCCACACTCATAAGCGTAGAGATGAAAGACGCATTCACAAGATTTACAAACGATGCTATCGCCTCGATTGCCTTTGGGTTAAAAGTGGATTCGCTAGAGGAGAAAACTAATGAGTTTTACTCAATGGGAAGAAATGCTACAGATCTTTCTGGTTTAATAACTATTAAATTTTTTATATTAAATATGAGTCCATCATTGGCAAAGGTGAGGGAACCGAACCCATTACGATTTAATTTACTTATAATACCTCGCATTTGCAGCTTCTAAAACTCAAATTTTTCTCTGAATCCGTCTCCAATTTCTTTCGTCGAATTGTAAAGGAAACCATCCAACAACGAGAGCGAGAAGGACTTGTGCGACCTGATATGATTCATCTTCTAATGGAAGCTCGAAAGGGCCACCTCACTAACGATTGTAGCAGCGATGATGTTGATGCAGGTTTCGCCACGATTGAAGAATCTGACTTGGGAAAAACGGAAAAACGTCAAACATTAGACCTCTCTGATGATGATATAACAGCTCAAGCTCTTATTTTCTTCTTTGGAGGGTTTGATACAACGGCAACATTGATGTCCTTCATGGCTTATGAACTAGCTATTAATCCAGATGTTCAAGAAAAACTCCAAAGAGAAATAGATGACACATTAGAGAAATGTAAAGGCCAAATAACATACGAAGCACTTCTACAAATGAAATATCTTGATGGGGTTGTTTCTGGTATTTACAATGTACTTTATTTAACTTAAAACCTGATTAATTTGTGATTTAATAGAAACTTTGCGGAAATGGCCACCAGGTGTCCAGCTCGATAGGGTATGTGTAAAGGACTATACAATACAACCAGTCAATTCAAACGAAAAACCATTTACCGTAAAAAAAGGAGAGTTGATTATAATTCCTGTGTATGGAATCCATCGAGATCCAAAAGTGTTTCCTAATCCAGATAAGTTAGATCCTGAGCGGTTTAACGAAGAAAATAAGCACACCATCGAACCTGGTTCATACATGCCGTTTGGTGCTGGCCCGAGAAGTTGCATCGGTAAGATCAATTGCAAATATGAGTTGAAAAACTATCTAATATGCTTTTATACTTTTAGCATCAAGATTGGCCTTGTTAGAAAACAAAACTCTATTTTTCCATTTACTTTCCAAATTTGATATCGTTGCCGTTGAGAAGACACCCATACCAATGAGGTTAACTACTAAGAATTTTAATTTTGTCCCAGATGGAGGCTTCTGGTTAGGGTTGCGTCAGAGGAAGACTGCTTAGAACTTGCCTTGGGGTTTACGTGGACACATTTTACTACAGAAACATTTAAAGACAAAGTCATCAATCATAGTTATTAAAATCAGTCAACTATGTAATTTCATTAATGAAGCTAGAAATTGTGAAGAAAGCAATTACCTAGAAAGTATCTCTTAGAACTACAAACATTTTACAGTAATAGTAGTGAATTTGCTATACATATTGTATTTAGTCTTTAGAAACAAATACAGTTTTTTGATATAAAGCGAATATTGAATGAAAGATATTGAACTCGCTAAATCTGTTTCTGAGGTGCGAAGTGGTCAGTTTTAATAAACAGTACATCAACCAACTTAACATGAATGGGTTTTAATTTAATCGAACCACCACTACTTGTAATTTTACATACATCTCTAACCGGAAGAAGGGTAGGAAGCTAGAAGTAACCTGAATTGGGTAGCTCATTAACGGTTTCACTGCTATATGAGAATTTTATGTACAAAACTTTCGAAGTGATAGATCGTATACGTTTCTAAGTAATTAATTTCACTTATTGTATTATATTATTATGGGCTGTCAAATGAATGTTTGCACAGCAATTTTAAATGATATTGGAAGTTCTCGCGGGTTTCTAAATTCGCAGCAACTTTACTGGATGTCTTATGTTAATGGTAAGTTAGTGTTGATCATCAAATACTTTGCAAAAACGTAATTGGAACATTCTGTTAATGTTTCTATGGTAAAGCTTTGGTGTTGTAAGCCATAACAGACCGAAAATATTTCTTGCAACATAGCTTTGCAAACCACTTAAAAGAAAATTATTCTTGGGAATTAAATCACAACTTGCAGCCTAAATCATTTATTCATGGCTAAAAAACTTGACATTACACATGTGTTTCTTCAATTTAGGTACCTTCTCTGACCTATAAAGTGTCGCTACTCCAAAATTCCGGTCCTGCCATTTTGCATTGCAGCAATGGCAATGCGAGATTTATGTGATAGCACAATGCAGGACTTCAGCTTGTCACTTAATTTTCCAACTAAATTAGACTAATACTGCCTTGTAATGGTGGTTAATTTGTTGTAAGTAACTAACGAGCGAAATGGTTTTGTAACTCGGAAAACATACGTGATATACTCAGCAAGCTAGAATATTTGTAATTTCGAAAACTTAAATGTTTCCATTTTCTGTTAAGTTTTTCAGAATTTAAATAATAATAGCATAGCGGAGCACTGCGGAAGCCGGTTATATGGTATTCGTAGTCTAGCACAATCCGCGCTGGTCAGTACTTGGTTCGGCAGACCAATATAGTGGCATATGCAACCGTTAGTGCTTCGAGGGGTACGTAAAACCGTCGTCGGTCCCGGTTGTCATACGAACATCTTTGACAATCATAAACCATGTAGAGGAGCTTCTCTTCTCTGTTCGACGGATTAGATTAGCCTCCTACTCAGCATGCTGTAAAGAGGGCTCATAGAACCTAATCCATTGTAGGTAGTTAACAGGTCATTGGCTTACACACAGAAGAAGAAGGATAATAATAGCAAAACCAGGATTCGTCCATCGTAAAAAACATATTTGCTGATTTACTCTACAGCGCTGACATGCAAACACTGTTCGTTTCTGGTGAGGTGTAAGAATCCCGGTAATTCCGGATTTTTTTAGTGATGTAGCAGTTCTTCTCAAAACTAGCTGCCACATTTAAATTCATATCACCATCTCTTAATTATATCATATGCAGGAGAAGATTCACCCCAATAATTTTTCTAAGGTAAGTGTCCACTTGAGATAAAATCTCGAGAGAAAGTCTCGAGATTGGTCTCAGGGTGTTGTCCATTTGAGATCACTTGCGGTCTCGAGATAGGTATGGGAGACTCGACAGTGACTTTAGTCTCGAGACCAAGACAATTCAGTGTCGACTAGAGAGTCAACACGCAGCCTGTTGTGTGACTTGTTCGCAAGTATATGTGTTTTTATTTTGCAAAATTTTTTAATTGAGTATAAGATTGTGCAAAAACGGAAGATAAAAAAAGAAGTGTTGGGTAAGGAAATGGGTGGATCGTCGAATTGACTTGGGAGCCGATTCAACTCTCGTAAATGAGTTGCGGTTGGTAGATGCACAGCAGTTTTATTCGTATGTCTGCAGTGCAATTTGAACTGCTTTTAGATTTAGTAAAACACCAGATTGTCCTTGTCTGCCCCAAGGTTTGATTAATATAAGCACACGGCCCTGTTTAGGCAGGTATGGCCTACAAACAAATATTGCTCAAACTTCTAGAGCAAATGCTTGTAAAGGCAGACAAGCTACAGGTCGGCGTTACCTGATAATGCTGGCTGTAGTTCCCAAATAACGACGCGGTCTAAGCCGAAAGTAAATTGTAATATTGACATAATGTAAATTATTTGGAAAAAAGTCAATTTATTATATTATAATTAATTAATTAATTAATTATTAAATACAAGCTGTTTGTGATAGTGTATTGACACTGATAGTGCTCTCAGAGCTCTTCCAACATTGACGGAAGACTGGAGACTAGATCTCAAGAGCAGAAATGAACATGTCCACTTGCGACACGTACAGTCTCGGCGACCAGTGACGGCTTGTCTCCGAGAGTGCTCTCAGGCCCATATACATTTGTGAGTCTAGTCTCGAGACTGCTCTCGAGACTATTTTGTCTCAAGTGGACACTTAGCTTTATCTCCAGATATTTTTTAGAGCTTTCTTTCTGTTGCAATCTAAATCTAAATCTAAAAAACGGTTTGTTCTCTGACACAGTTGCGATAAATTAATGAAATTTACTATGCGTTGTCTAGACGTGTACCTTCTTGATATGATTTCAAATCACCAGCAACTTTTCTACGGTCAAGGGAGGAGTATAGGAATTCCTTTCGAATCTTGCAAGTTACACAGGTTTTCCATAATTTTCTCCATGATCACTACGGGATTTCACTATTATGAAATCAATTTTGATAATAGAAAGTTAACATTCTAACCCTTGTTATGGAAGAAATATTTGAAAACACTTACCGGCTTATGCATTTTCCATGTATTTCTTTCCATCACTAGTTATGGAATGAATATTCCGTAACAGTATAACAAAAATAACAGTTAGTCTAGGAATCCATGACTAACAATTGACTTGAAACGTCTTAATTTTGCAATTTCTTTGTAAATATTTCTTCCGAACCTTATTACTTTTATTGTATTTATTACATATATTGTGTTCGTGGAGAAAGTATAGGCTCTTACTCGGTTGGGAATGGAAATTCAATGCTCGTGGATCCTTACGCCTTCGACTCGCTTGCGGAAGATTCCACTCGCATCGAATTTCCATTCCAACCTCTTTGCAGAATGTACTATTCCATAATTCTGAATTATTACTTTACGGTGACGTATGTGGCTTTTGAATGTTGATTGCTGCCACTAGCATTTATTTGGTCTAAGCTATTGTACTTCTTGATCGCCGTAGATTAAGAAAATAAGTATGTTATTACGATGTACATCGTCTATACTTTTTATTTACATCCATATACATCCATTATATCTGAAGTAGTAATAGGGCACTTTATGCTTTTAAGATAAGATTGTTGTTTCGTGTATTTTGATGATATTGCAAATAAAATTGCGTTATTATGGTTAACCTTTATCTATACGTGATTCATTTTTTGTAATCTTTAGATATTTTTGTTATATACTGTCCAGCATATTTTCCTGTTCTTTACTATTCCATACTTCCAGTTTGTAATGAGAAGAGGTCACTAAAAAAGCTGAAATATACAGACATGACAACAGGCATGACAATGCAAAATATTAACTAAAATGCAAGATCTACACTTAAATATATAAAATATGTACTTTAGAGTACTTACACAAAATAGGTATCCCAATATTTATTTATTATTTAAAATATTTTTATATCGTGTAAACAATAATTCGAAACACGAAACTTTAGTATAGTGGCTATGGTAAACCGCATACTAAATACACTAACAAATAAACACATTCTCTTCTAATAGGGCCATTTGTATTTTGACGCTTTAGTGGTTGTGCAAAAGGTACTTGCTGTGATACGTCTTCCCTCAAAAAATATATGTATGTATATATTTGATTCTTATTATGATTCCTATCCACGTTGTATATTGTAAAATTAATACTGTGGTAAAATTCCCTTTTTGGATAATTTGATTTTTCAGTTTTCGAAGAAAATTCCTTGGAAAATGCAAATTCGGCACTGACAGGTAAGTAAAAAACTTTGAATAACTTATACACACCTTGCTTGTAGCCAGAATTGTTCCATAATGTTTTTTGATCGGTAAACTGTTGGATTTTGTTAACACAACCTTGTATCTAAATTTCTTAGCACGTAAATGTTATTAAATTGGTAGTTCACAAAAATTGTTCGGTTAAATTCATGTTATAAAGGATACCAGTACAATTGGTTGATATCTTGGAATGAGGTTCCATTGTGGTCATTAACAAAGGGCACAGCAAGACGCAGATAACTTCTTGCTTAGTCTGAAGCACCGCCAAGTTCGTATTCTGCATATACCTGTCACGAAGAGAGAGTATTATTAAAGATCCTACTTGAAAAGTATTCTACATTGAATAAATATGAAAGAAAGATTCTACAACATGCCAAATGCTTGGATATGAGCTTAGCTCTAGATTATTTCAATTCATATGGAAGTATGCAGCATTAAACGGAGCATTTTGTGAAGATGTATATTTGACAGCTGTGAAGTGCGGAAAGTGTGTAAGAGGCTGCTTTCGGACATGTACATTGCATTTCTGAAATCAGAACATGGATAAATAGCGACGCCGTTAAGTTATGAACCTTTTTACAACATTTTTTACCTGTCAAAATATTATTTTAAAAATTGTAATTTGATCCATGTGCCCATACTGTATTTTTAAGCATTTTTTAGCATCGTTGCTATGTAAATTTGTTAGTTGCTAGGTTAATTGTTTACAAAACAATGAAAAAGGGCGTCCATTTGAACTTCGGCAAGGATACACGCATTTTTGTGTTCCTAAAAATTAAAATTAATTTAAAACATTGTTTGTTTATTAAAGTAAAAGTTTACTGTCAAGTGTAAATACGAGTTTCACTAAAAATGAGAGTAAGGTAATACAACTTACGGAATAATAATTGAATATAGTGGTTCCTGTATGGAATTCGTTAAATTGGCCGAGTTTCACGAAACAAGATTTGGATCGCAGCCCAGTTCAAAGTGACATTTGGGGTCAAGGATTTTCTAAGAACATCACTATTATTTCTACGCGGAGATTACATCAGAAAGGTAAACATATTACAGCCTACCTTAGCAAGAAGCACGTGTGCTCCAAAGAACTTCAATTGCAGCAGAAAATTATAATTAAACCTGTTTAATTTACACAGAGCATTTATTAGCAATTACTAGGTGAAAAGGTTGCAAACGGCTTTGACATGTATAGGTTCCAGTAGAAGTTGGCTGCTCATTGATAAATTGTACCAATTGCTTTTTTTTTCAAATATAATAGTAAAGCGTAACGAAACCGACTCCTGAGATTCTAATTACATGTGCTCTATAGTTAAACCGTGGAATTTCAATTTGCATATTTTGCTTTCCAACCTACTTTACATAAATTAAAATAAAGATATGATTGCTGAATGCAAGCTGGTCAAATCTATTAAATTGAATTTGATTTATTTTTATTAATCTAGTTCATTTCAAGTATATGTCAAGCCAAAACCTATGACAAAAAGAATTTTTGTTTAATATTAGTATTTAAAAACTAAAATATGTAAAGAAATACGTATAGAAGATACTATAATATGCCTCGAGCTTAATTTTAAGATTAGCTCTGATTTTTATGAAGTCACGAAGGAATTTAGTGCATTATCGGAACAATTTATGAAAATGTGTTTTGGACTATTTGGAAAGTGGCGCCGATAAATTATGAACATTTTTAATTATTATTATTTACCTGTCAAAATTAGAATTTCAATTTGTATTTAGATCCATGTATCCTTTGATAATTTTTATGTAATTTTGGCGTTGTTGCTATGGAATTTTTGTCTGTTGTTATAGAGTCTTGTTGACAAAACAATTTTAAGAGAGCATTTTTGTAAATTCGTGAGAATACACGCATTTCCTTTGCTCCTAAAAATAAAATTAAAATATAATTAATTTTGTTAATATAATAAAGTATTCGTTTGTGTGATTGAAAAAAAACAAGTTTCATTGAAGATAGTGAAAGCTGGTTTTACTCACAAAGTAAATTTTTGATCCTCTTCGAAGTTGAGATTTGGTTGAACTGCACATCGGAATTTGGACGCTGCTTCGCGGAGGCTGTTAAACAGGTCAAGGACGAAAATAAGAAATATTTATACTTGTATGAAGAGATTACTCCAAAAGGTAATACAATTATTACACACCTAGACAGAAAGCACGAGATTACAGGAGCACGGAGGCGACAACAGAAAATAATATTGCCGAATGTTACTTAGCATTTTCTATAAACATTTATAGGTTATAATACGTAGACCGGCTAAGGTGCTGAACTAACTGGAATTTGCTTGCGTTTTAGGTAGTTCATGTATTTGCCCATTTACTCGTAGTTTTCCAGTACGCTTTATGCAGATCCGACGCCTGAGTTTTTGTATAATCATGTTCCAGAACTAGTTCGTGGTGTTTATATTTTGTTTAATATTTGGCGGCAAAGTTTAAATTTGTCACCTGGCGCCCATTTATTTTCATAGTTTTAAAGTTATCTTTCAATTAAGAAATATAATTGCTAGTTGCAAGGGAAAATTTTAAAAGTTAATTTATTTTTGTTTGCTTCTAATTTCTCCTAAATAACTACAATATTTATAACAATATATATATATACAAAGCTGGGAGTTTGAAAGTATTCTTAGTCATGCTGTTTTTTGAGGTTTTCCTCTACCTGTTGTTTTTTATAGTTGGCTCTGAGGATGGAAATAAAGTTTTCCGAAAGCTTAGCTTAATAGCAAAGGGTGGTTTAACTTTTTGCCCTCGGTCGATTACCCCAACAACCAACATCTCAAACTTCATAATTGCTACGACGAAATACTCTCCTTCCGGATATATATATATATATATATATATATATTACTGTGTTACACTCCACAAAATGCAATTAATTCTATTTAAATATAAAGTATTAAAGCTATTGGAAGCTTTCCTGCATGAAAATGAGTTGTTCAGAAGCGCTATTTTCAAAGGAGTTCATACTTTGTCCTTTCCGATCATTCGTTTTGTAGCCTTAAGCTGTAAAAGAATCATTTTAATATCCGATTCAAACCGTCCCCAAATTTTTACGTTGAATCCCATATTTTTCCTAATTTATTACAGTGGTACGAAGAGTAACTAAGGGAGTGTATGAGATAAAATACGCTTACCTAATTACACGCATTCGTTGTCACAGTCGAGTGACCTGCAGCTGGACGTAACCGAAAACTTCCAGGTTATAATTCGTAAGTTGAATTTATTCACTCCGAAACACCGAGATTATAGACGTAGCATTCCGATAGCGAGAGAGCGCCGGCCGCTTGAACCCGCAACAATTGCCCGCACATGTAAATTGCAATTGCACAAAAGCTGCTAATTGGTTTATTTCAGGAACACCGGATGTGTAAAACTAACCTAGTTGATTTCCACGTGCTGTCGTAAAATTTTGCATTTCCCTAGATCTTGTTTGCGTGCAATTTAGGTTGCATACCACGCGGGACCCATAAACTCCGTTATTTGATTATTCCTGTATTAAGTACTTTCGACCTGTTAATATTTATATTATTTTCATCCTGTTGTATAGGTAAATAAGGTATTAAGTTTGGTAAGAAAATTATGTTAAACTTGAAGATTCATTTTATTTAATTGTAAATAATCCATATTAATTACTCTCAGTAATAAATAAGTACATTCTATATTGTGTGTGTATATCTGCATGTAATTAACTAATGCAAATATAAATAATAAATTGTTTAATCCAATACCTTTGTATAGTTTCTTTAGTCTTAACCACGAACACTGGACATGAGCTATCCAGAGCATTCCAACCCCTGAAGCAAAAGGGTTGGACTGTTACAAGCTTCTGTAGGAGAAGCAGCACCATCAGGATGGTAGAGTTTTTGAAACATTTCTGTGGCAGTTATTTATCGTGCTAAGGAAACTAGTGTGACAATGGTGACCGTCCACCCTAACATCTCACATAAAATGCAGCCTATAGACCGGACATCTTTGAGCCGTTGATATCTTACTACCACAAAGCCACGGTAGGTTGGATGGTAATACCTGGTAGCCAAGGGAAACCAGGTTCAAAATATGCCTTTGCATAGTTTAGTTAGTTAGTTAGTTGCATAGTTAGCTGGAAAGGCTTATGCCCTATCTTTTACTCAATATTATATTGCTTAAGTCGGCTGTCGTCTTGTGGCCTTTCACAGTGCGCACCACCACATCACTTGTATAGCTATATTGCTCTCTTTCTAGCTCCTTAGTTCATATAGGCTATCAGGGCGAGCGCATGGCTTGAAGATTGCCGTTCTAAAGTTTATGAAATGCACTGCGGTGACTTAAGGAACGAAAAGAGACTTACACCTACAGTGTTTAGTGGTTCCAAAACGGGTGATTTCTAATGTTACTTTTCAGATAAAGAAAAAGTTCTTATTTAATAAATACTTTTCTAAGAAAAGTAAGTAATTAACCCTCATTTTAGTAAAATTTTCCAATGTAGTTTCTCTTTGATGATCAGAAGAGGGAGTGTTTAGAAGTGAAATTTGTGAACTTTGTGCGACAGTTGTTTTTCAATTTTTTGTGAAAATTTATTAGTCTACAGTGGCAACAAAACTAGATCTCTTGTCTCTGCATTCGAAACAGTTAGTGCTTACTATAATATGTTATTTTAAAGAAGAACGAAGAAACGGTGGGCCTTTGATTCCTGGTGATAAGATTCAAGAAAGAAGTGCTGCAGCTGCAAATATAAGCCTAAGTACTGTGCAGCGGATATGTAAGGACAACAAAGAAAATATACTTAGTTCACCAAAAAAGCGCCTTAGGAGTAAACCAAAAACTGCCGATGTTGATGAAAATATAAAAATGGGTGTTCGGGATGTCATTTACAACTTTTACGCCAGTAGCGCGCCTTTTACACTAAAAACTCTACGAGAAGCTATGAGAGATCGCGGGTTTGATATAGGACTAAGAGCTCTTTCCCGGCTTTTAAAAACCTGTAGTTTTGAATATAAAAAGGACTGCAATCGACGGGTTCTTTGTGAAAAGACATGTGTTGTTAATCAAAGAATTCAATTCTTGAAGTCGTATGTAAGCAATGCCAATAAAAACTCATTAAAAGTAGTTTTTCTGGATGAAACATGGATTTATTCAAAAGCAGGTGTTAGAAAATCTTGGCACGACGATTCACAGAAAAGCGTGAAGAACAAATCGGGGTCTGAAGGAAAGCGTTTTTTGTCTTAAATGCTGGTTCATCTGATGACTTTTTTAAGTCAAAAAGTGCCAATTACCACGACAATATGAACAACGAATCTTTCGAAAATGGGTGCAAGAGATGCTGGTAACGAATTTGGAGGAACCTTGTTTAATTGTAATGCACAATGCTTCATATCATTCGAGAGTAGTCGAAAAACAGCCTACTACGCAGTGGAAAAAAAGACGATATCTTAGCATGGTTGAAGAAACATAATATCCCCTATCCGGCAGGTGTATTAAGACCACAATTACTTGTCATTGCTAAAAAGCACAATATACCTAAAATGTATGTTGTTGATGTTTTAAGTTCTAAGACTATCTCCACACCACTGTCAGTTCAACGCAATAAAATTAATTTGGGCGAACACTAAACGCTACTGCGACAAACACATCGGGCGCGAAGGTTTTACTGATGAGCAAGTTATAAAAATGTGGGAAAAAGTTTTAAATCAATGCGGTAAAAATGAATGGAAAAATTGTGTACGACATACAGAAGATCTTATAAAATCTTGGTAGCATCGTGAAATTATAGTTGACGAGGTGGAAGCTTAATAATTAATTCGGGTGATGATTCATCGGACAGAAAGACGGGGAATAATATGAAGACGACAGCGATTAAACTGTTTTATTAAAATCAAGTGGTTCATGTTAATTAAATGCAATATCTGTCTATTTCAGTCGTTGTTAAATGTGTGCAAAATATGAAACTAATTGAAATTTAATATTTTAGTCGATCTGATTTAGTAATGATATCAAAATGATTTAGATTGTGTATGTGTCACTCCGGTTTGTGTTTAACCTATTTCAAACTTTGCACCTGATTCACCTTTGTTTTCACATTATTTCAAATACATAATTAGCACTGCATTTTTAGTTATTAGTATTTCAGAAGAAATATAATTATTTTAATATTTGAATAACTCTTATTTAAATTCAAATATTTAAAAATAAAATTGAATTTCTCGTGCAAATTAGAAGCAATAATAATCTTCAAGTTGTCTTGTCTTTGATTTATATTAAGAATATTGAGATTAAACATGTAAAATATTTGTAAATAAATGTTGATTTTTAGTCAACTGCAAAGACGTTGAATTATTGTACTTTAGTAACTACATTTAATTCGACGCTTGATTTTGTTCACTGGTTTCTTGAGCACGTGGCCGCTCATCTTAATTCAATCGGTTATTTTACCTGACTACGGACTTCGCACCCATCAAATAAGACGACACCGGACTATAGAGGACTGGCCTTTATCCACTAACCAGAAAATTTTTTACGATCATGAATGTTTCCTATAGCTTTATACGTGATTCGATATTTATGTGTCATTTTCAAAAGCATCAACATTTGTAGCTAGTGCAAGAGCACACTGGATCTTGATTTCGAACTTGGCTCTGGTCTACTATTTCAAAACTTCTGATAGCGAGTCTACAGAACATCAGACCAGTCGTTGACATCAATTCAGCATTCACCTCAACCGTCAACATCGTTAGCATCAATTTAGCCATCCATGTATCCTTTATGGTACCTCACTTAATAAAATTTAACTAAATATTTTTGTAATATTGTCTATTGAGTTGTTGAAATGATCCAACGGGTCATTAAACACCTATTCAAAATTAACAATTAAAAACCAATAGAATATTAAATTTGTCCATAGGTACGACACCCTCCCCTACTTAACGAAAGCTAAGTGGTTTCGTGCTTATTGAGAATACATCGTTCGTAAAAGAATTCTACTAAATTTTTTAGCCTTTGGTATCTTTTATAAACCCTATCGCTAAATGCTGCAAATGGATATAGTTTCCTCTTTGTTATTAAGGTGTGTGTAGTGATAACTGCAAAACTGAATTGGAAATTACCCATTTACCTAATTACATATATCGATGTGTCTAAAGTATGGTAGTACAGTAGAAAACTATAAACCATTACCTGGTTCAGGATAGATAGAAAATGGCTTCAAAATATAATAAATAAGCACAATATCCGTCTGTTTCATCAAGCTCCCTTGAACGAAGATTTAGCTATTCCTGATAGAATTCACAATAATATGATATTATAATTTGCCCATTTTGATATTGTTCTTTACATTTAGAGCAGATTACCCATTACTAACTCCTGTTAACCATATGACTCACACGTACCTCGTTGGTTATCTAGTATAAGTGATACAGATTATAATATCTTGATTTCGATATATTTATAATTCCTTTTTCATAACAGCAAATTTATTAACAGGAACCAACCAACTTGCGTGAAATGTATGTATTTATTTCTAACACAGGAGCAGTCTTTTTTGGTACTTCTATAATTTAAAAACATCGTTTTCGATTAATACCAATGTGGCTTATCTTGTGAACCAGTAAGTGATTATGCGAAATGTTTTGTTGCCTCGTTACTTCTCTCGTATCATACGTGAAGCAATTGAAATTGAAAAACAATCTAACAACATAAACAGGGAGGATGGTTTTAGACTCAGTAAAGCTTGGACTCCAGTAGTTTATCCTCTAAGGACTCCTAAGCATCATCGATCACACGACCACGCTCCACCGGATCCGTCTTTGCCCAACGGTTACAGCCAACCAGAACTCCGTCGTTCTGCCCGACTGGCTCAAAGAGGTTTAAATACCTCCGCTTCCCGGATTTGAGTTCAATGTTCTATTCACTCTGAAGATGCAAGCTGCAATGTCTTGCGAAACGTTAGTTTGTATGGTTTCATAAAAAGCTAACAGGCATAAGCCGATTAAGTATTATTGTCCTGGCAAACAAAATACCTCAAGATCAAATCTGTGTCCGCCTCAAGGTTTGAATAATATAAGCACATGGCGCTGTTTAGGCAGGCAGGGCCTACGAACAAATATTGCTCAAACTTCTACAGCAAATATTTGTAAAGGCGGACAAGCTACAGGTCGGTCCTTACATGATAATGCTGGGTGTAGTTATCAAATGACGACGCGGTTTAAGCCGAAAGTAAATTGTATTATTGACAGTTCGAGAAACCGCGAAAGCCTCAAAGAATATACTCTAGTTCTACCCTAAATTTGCATACATTTGCTGACAGCGCTTTGAGCACCACCTGACTGTCCGACACGATATATGTTCTGCTGTTAGTATAGGCCCTCTGTATCATGATTTAAGCAAAAGGTGGAGAATTCTACAGTTTCTGCCTGGAAGATGGGAAGTCGATATGATCAAAGAGGCTTCCATTAAGACAGTCCTGGGATTCTTCAGGGAACCAGGACTTTCAATGCGAAGCCGAGGGCAAATATTACGGGCACAATAGCACTTATAGGTTGCGATGCATGGGGTAAGTGACCAACCGAAAGAAAAAAAAGGAAAGGTCACATAAACATGAGACGGAGGTACAGGACTTGAATTCGGCGTATACAGATCTTCTCTAAATATTCAGCGGTAGAAGTAGTCCTCCTTCACAAAAATCACTATACGTCTCGATATTCCACAATCAGCAGTGTGGCAATATAGCTTGAGTAAGACTTGTATCTGTTACAGCACTTTCAACCAGTTGATGATGTTATGCAGCTTGAATTTTGTCAGTGTATAACAACTAATCAACTATTAATTCGATTAATAATGGTCGCTGATAACGCGACTTTTAATTTGTAATTGCATCAACAACCTTCTCAGTGGTTTTGAACATTGATTTCCTGTCAGTAAGTGGTTTAGTATCAGTGATAATAGCTTAATTAATTTCATTATTAGCAAATCATTTTACACGAGAAAGTTACATGAAATACCACAACTATTGAAAGATGTTGTAGATATAATATTAATTACCTTAGCTCATTACAGGTTACTACAGTGTAGTTATAATTCAGAACTCCGCATTGAAACCTCGTAAATAGTTAAATGGAAAAGAAATATGTAAATTTAGAGGGACAGTTTGTTTGACAGCAATCACAGTGCAATTGTATGTATTACAAATTAAGTTGTCAAGGTGTACCATGTTCATAATGGTTATGTTAAATGTTTTGTGCAAATAGATATTTCACACTACATCTTACAGAAAAAAAACATTTTTTATTTTAAAAAAATGTTAAAGTTACTCAACATACTCTAATAAAATCGTATAATATACCGAGATGTGGTTTATGGAAGCTTTATAAGTTTCGGGGGAGGGGGGACAATTGTGCAGAAATCGGTAGAAGATCGCAATCCCCCCCCCCTCAACAGTACACCCAATTATAATATTTCAAATAACGCCCTAGCGTCATTGTATACCAAATTAAAATCAGTTGTTATGTTGTTAAGTAAAAAGTATTTTTACAGTAAGAAATTCAACAAAATTTGTTAAATTTCTACATTATACATTTAATGTAGTCAGGGGGTTCATAAATTACTTTAATAACGAAAATAAATATGTTTTCTTCAACAATGGTAAATCTATTTTCAATTTCAGCTATACCTTGTTGGAATTTTACAATTTACAATTTTACAATAGTACACAGGGTGTCTGCTGAAGTGCTTCGGTTCCATACGTGGTTGCCCGAATATGCGTTGTCTTATTTTTATCAACATATAGCACTTGCACAGAATGTGCATCAACGTTTCTGGTTCTTCATTGCGGAGTCTACATAAGGGATCTCCAAATTTTTGATCCTCCTGAAGTGTTCCTTCCAGCCGCCTGTCCTGTTACAAAGTCCGTGAGGCTCGTGAACAGTATCCTGTTTAACTTAAGCAGTTACTCAGCTCTTTTTTTGCAAGATCAATTTACAATGCCTTGCTGTGGTTTAGTCTTTGGCTGTTGGCCCAGTAGATTTTCTATTGACTGCAACTACATTCGCTAATATAGCTATGGATTGTATTTATTTGTACTACCAATGCAGGTTCAGAACCGTAGTATAATAGCTCCGTTGATCCCTGTCTTGCAATATCATCGGCTTTCTTATTGCCTTCGATCCTATTGTGAACTAGAACCCAGAGCAGTCTCGCCGTATTCTGACTTGCCCGGTCACCGAGTTCTTCGTAGCATTTCCAAACCACTCTTGATCTTGATCTTTCGACTCTGTACAGCTTACAAAGCTACCTGACCGCCAGACATGATACATATGCGCCTAACTACAGAGGACCACTCCCACACTCATAATATTATAAACGGAAACTTTCTTAAATGGAAGGACTGTAGTACAATTGATAATTCTGACCTTGCCGTTTGGTGCGAATTCTAGTAAACCCGGATGTTCTCTTTACAGGCTATAGGTAGCATCGTAGAAAACCTTCAAAAAGTTGATCTTGATCTATACGATGATGAGGACTGCCGCAAAGCATACTGGTCTCGAGTAAATCCAGCACTTCATGTATGTGCTGGAGTACCTGAAGGTGGTAAGGGGCTGTGCAGTGTACGTTCTCTTAATTATTTCTACTATCATTAAGTACATTTGATTTTGTTGCAGGTGATACTGGTGGACCTCTAGTTGCTGACGGTAAACAAATAGGTATTGCTTCTTGGACTGCAATGCGTTGTACCATTAAGGGTTATCCTGGTGTCTTCTGCCGGCTTTCCAAATACATTGACTGGATTAACAGCAAAATAAACATTGTTACCTGATCCAGACATTATAACAATTAATTTCAATACATGTTAGTATAGGTCGTATTATGGTATAGGTTAAAAAATATATATATTGGTGCATAACGTGTTCAAATAAAGTAGGTATTTTACTGGTAAAATCACTGCAGCCTCCCAGAGAAAATATTTTAATGATTTATGTAGTCTCTACATTTGTTTATATAAAATAAAATAAATAAAGTTCTATGATATTATAAAGGTTCTTGCTATTGTTACTGTTAGGTTAATAGGTAAATAGCGATGCAGAGCATAAGCTGTCTCTCTTGTAAAGCTATGCCATTTTAATCCGTGTGAACAAAAGAACAGTTCCACACGTGACAATACGGCTAAAGACGTGTAATTTTTCTGTAAACCACGGTAAACCACCTTGCCTTCATTCGTGTCGATTTAATCCTAGATTTCGTATGGAGCGTGCCTGGAAGTTAAAAAACAAACTGAAGCATAACAAATTTTGGCATATGCCTGTAACACGATTTTGAAAACAATTAGTCCACTTTATTTTGTTTTCCCAAAGTTTATATAAAACCCGCTTAACAAAATCTCTTCATGGTAAGTGTAACTTTCAGGATTATTAATTACACTTGGAAATAATTAATCGAAACATGCAGTCTCTTTCTGAAACCTTTGTTACTGAAATGTAAAATAGGATTAGGTCAGCTAGACTCATAAAGTAGTATCTACCCATACCTAGGTACCCGGGACATATTATACGCAGAGGCCGCTTATCGATAAGGCGGAAAAACTTGAATATTCAAAAATACCAAGTACCTTCCGGACGCCGTGAAAAACACGCGCAGGTTGAGCGAGAGGTAAGCGATACTGCGAACATGTAAAACCAATCAAACCTTAATCAAGTGATATAGCAAACAAACAGGTTTTTAATAAAATTACCACATAGCGATTATTACAAAACATAAACAACAATCACAAAACAAAGATACGTTCCAAAACTAGAAAACATACTTAAAACAATAACAAGTGTATAATGAATAACAACAAACGTTTACATATAAAATAAGACAATAAATTAATAACAACTTTAATTCGATGTGTACGCTTACAGAAGAGCCCCTTCACCAAACATAGGGCGCCAAGAAAGGTCGTCGTTCCCGTCGCTACCCTCACCAAGAGTTCATCGGGGAAGCAATGGTATAACTTCGACGAACTTGGTACGATATGATTTCAAAAATATGTAATTATACCGATTGGCGGTCTGCACTACGAACATAGGATATAAAAAACATTTGGATCCATGCATCTTGACGTTTTTAATATTAGTCAAAGGTAAATAGATGCGACGGGTTTAATTCTTTATTACCTTAGCATTAACTATGACTTTAATTTGATAGCTGCCTGTCACAGTTTTACGGAATTTGCGTTTTTTCAAAAAAATTAAAAACCAAAATATATATATTAGCGACTTCTCTACAGCTGTCTTGACCGTCTGTCGCATCCCGAACGCCACTCCTTTTTATCCTGCCACGCATCTTCACTTAAATTTCGACGTTCCATAGCCTTTTTTACCCCGTCCCCCTATCTAGTTCTGAGTTAACCCCGCCGTTGCCTGTCCCACGCCAGGATGAGAAAGGAGGAGGGGGAAGAGCAACAACCTCGGTAAAAAAATGGGTTCATCTGGCCCGGATGATAGCAGCCAGTAAGGGCCCCAAATCTAGGGTTACAGAGAGCTGCTCCTGTCAACGGCCTCGGAAGCAGATGAGGATTTTGCGCCCAATGACGAAGAGGGCGGAGGAACTAGAGCAGGGCAGCATCTGACTTAGAGTGAGTGGCTGCAAACAGCGTCAGTTTTGTTTTTGCTAATGATTCCGAACGCACAAAGAATAGAAAACCAAAATAATAACAGTAATATTGATATGAATGTCTATGAAGTGCACGAATAAGTAAAAATTATCAAATGGTTTTATAGTGGTAGCTCGTTACGTGCAACCCGAGATTTACTCGCAGAAACTTTCGAAAATCGACCTATCCCATGTACTAATAGTCCAGTCAATAGGGAGTCAAAATGGCCTTTTGCCTACAAAAGGTGGGGTAGTAATAATTTTGACATATGTTATTTAGTTCCGGGCCCCAATAAAAAATCTAAGTTTTCGACCTTGGAGGGGGGGGGGGTCGGCGGGGTCCACCATCTTGGATTAAAGGTACAAAAAATTGGTTTTTCCAAAATAATTCCTCAACGGTTGATTCTACGACAAAAATGTCTGATACAAATTTGAAGATGAATACTTTTTTTTGTAAGTCTGATGTGTAACGACTTACAGTGGCGCAAACGTGAACATTCTTCCAAAAAATCGTCCAACTCCTCGTTTTTCTCATTTTAGGAAATCATTTGGAGCTATTCTTTACATAATTATGATAATTTTGTGAATTCAAAGTCAACTCATTTCCACACCACCACGAGGTAGAAAACGGCGCGTTTTTTTTAAATTGTTTTATCCCCAGTAGACCTAATCCACATAATATGTTCTTTTTTTTTGCAATTGAGTGAGTACGCTCGTATTCCGTAATTTATGGCATCAAGTATGTTTATATTATTTCTTTCTTTTTATGGGCCGGGTCGGTGTATGTTGATGTCTTCAGAATTGTCGTCGTTAGTGTAATCCTCTAACCCAGGGATGAGCAACCCGCCGCCCGGTTTACTTTTTCGTGCGGCCCGTCAAAGCTTTACTTTTTAACTTTTTATATATATATTTCTATGTGTTAAATTAAAAAAAAAGCTATTAAATTAAAAATTAAAAAATATATGAACATATTTTAAAGCAGTTTCGATTTCATAAAAATTACACTTTTGAAGAAGCCATTCACACAAATCGTGCCTACGTACATAATCCGCTAGGTGCAAACCTTGAACGCGTTGATCGTGGTAAGGGTATAGTCCCTGATCCCCCAAAATCCGCCAAACCGTAGAATGGGAAACGCCAGTTTGTAACGCAAGTCTTCTAGTGCTAACACTAGGACTTTCCTCCCCTAATTCCAAGACATGCTGTTCTACATTAACAATTCTTTCTGCTCTTGAACGACCGCGATGATGGTTTTGTGGTTCATACGTGCCATAATCCCGTAAATGTTGGACTGTTGTAGTAAATGTGCGGCTGTTTGGAATGCGTCGCTGAGGATATCGCTCTTAAGTACATTTGCCTTGCCGTTAGAGCGTTTCCTTGAGCTTCCCCGAAAATAAGAACATCAGTAAGTTCAATGTTCGTTTTGGTAGAAACACTGCTTTCCAGCTTCAACAACAGACTGAATAGAAATGACTGACCTACCAAATAGTATTGGTTTGTGGCGGGTGATAAGAAATTTTTTTTACTTCTATCTTACTCTCCTTTGCATAACATGTCTTTGAACTCAAATTTTTATTATTCTGCGGTATTCAAACAATTTTGGGTCAAATTTTCAATTATTATTTTCTCATATCTTAAGGGCCCCATTGCCAAAGAAATGTTTTTTCTAGTTGGTATATATTGTAATCTACCGTCGGATTTAATATTTGTACCTATTTCTGATACATCCTGTATAGACCAATTGGTTGCAAAGAAGCAATGCCAAACTTCGCATTAAAATTTGTTTAAGATTTCTTCCCATAATAATTACTTTTTGATTTTTTTATACTATTTCTATTATATGTTTTATTTGTGTTTTTTATAGAGTTGTTATTTTGTTCATTTTGTTAATAACGAGATAATTTGAGTTTATCAACATTTTTAAATTTGTAGTTGGCCCATTGCAAAAAAAGGTTGCTCATCCCTGCTCTAACCCATTTTCTGCACTAAGAATCTGGGCTTCCATCCACGTCATTGCCTCATCTTCGTCGTGCATCTCGATGATGACTTCTGGTGCATTCTCGCATGATTCACCATTGCAGAATCCGCATACAATAGACTATAGAGCACTTTAACCCACCTTTTCTTCAGCCACATGCTCCACCGTATCCCTTTTTGCAATTACATGAAACGACGTTTAATAAGGTATCTGGGGCAGGCTTCTCTGACATTGGTACTGGACTGAGCCCATTGGTACCGAGTTTCCAGCCCCAGCCGGATGGATTTGTTTGGACTCCGCACCATTTTTGAATTTGGTGGTAGGTCCTAAACGCATGGTACCGTGCAGCGTCCGTCGTTGGTGGTAAAGAAGCTAGATTGAATTTGATTTTTATTGTCGAGTACTGAAGAATTGTACGTCTCAAAGTGGCCTTATTTCAAATTTCTTTCATTTTTGCAAGGAGGTTTAACTTGTAGATCAGCTATAGGAAATATAGAAATGGTAAGAAAACACTCTTTTTTCATTTTTAGCCATTGCATTAAGTTTCACATTAACTTATATTGCCAAGGAACTTTCCCTTGGGGGCTAACAAAATATTCTGGAATATCTTCTCGTATTTATTTTGCATTATTAGAATAGTTATTACTTCCTTGTTGCGTCAGTGGTAACAATTTATTTTCCTTTTGTGTTTAAGAATCGTGGAGTTGCCAAAGGCCACGTCCGCACAGACAGGCGGCTTGCTTAGCGCCTAGAGCCAAGCGAGTCACCTAGCGAGTAGCTTAGTCAAACGAACATCCTAGAACTTTCGGGACCGGCCGCACTGCGCGCTTTGCGCCTAGCTAGTCGCTTAGCGTGTATCGAAGTAAACAAACGTGTTGGTTTTTTGTCACGAGGCGCGAGGCATTTTAGAAGAAAAAATGGATGAAATATTAATTGCATCAGTTTTTAAAAGAGAACCTCTGTGGAATCCAGCTAATGAACTCCATAAAAATGCAGTTGTCTTAAAGAAACTATGGGAAGAGGTAGCAGTCGAAGTAGCAAAAGATGGTAAGTACTAAAAAGTGATTTAATTTTTTTACAATGAGAAGTTAATGCTGTGAATGTTTATTATGGCGTTGGATTATTTTTTCAGGCAATGAGTTGTTCTGCCAGGTAATCGATCCAATTCCGTTGAAATAATTCAACAAAATGCCTCTAGTTTGTAATGCGCTGTTTGAAAATCTATATTGAGTCCTGGTGGATATTGGTGCACTAGTAATAGTAGAATCCATGTCCTGTTGAAACGTAGATCGATCTTCCGTCATAACAAAGTTGTGTAGAATGCATACAGCTTTCGTAATTGAAATAGCAGTATTGACCTTGGTTTCAATAGCTTTCTGCAAAATCCTCCATTTTGCTGCCATTATACCAAAACAGCACTCTACACTTCTGCGAGCTCTTGAGAGTCGGTAGTTGTAAATAGTTTTTGTGTTCTCAATATTTCTTAATGAAAACGGCCTCATCAAATAATTCATTAGTGGATAACCCCATTTCCAACTAAGACAAATGGTATTTTAATATTTGTATTAGGAATTTCTCTCTCCGATGGAATGTTGAGGCCATTAGTTTCTAACATGTAAAACAAAGATGAACTTCTAAAATTTCCAGCATCGCACTGACGCCCCTCTGCTCCGATATCTACTAAAATAATTTTACAGTCCGCATCAACTACAGCTTGTAGTAAAATTGAAAAATATTGCTTGTAATTATAGTACAAAGATCCACTATTACATGGACACTGTACCCTTATATGTTTCCCATCAATTGCACCAATGCAATTGGGGAAATTCCACTTGTTATAGTACTTAGCAGCAATTTCGTACCATTTCTCCGTCGTTGGAATTGGCATGTATTCGTCTTTCAGTCTCCACAAAATGTTGTATGTCTCGCTTACAATCTCAGAAACTGTAGTGCGACCTAAGCGGAAATGAAAAGCAAGAGACCTATAGGATCCTCCAGTAGCCAAATATCTGAAAAAAAATTAAGTACTTAATACTTGAACAATATAATAACTGCTGGTTTTTGTTTCAGTCCAAACAGTAAAAGCAAGATGGAAAAATCTGAGAGCGTATTTTTTTTAAAGAATGTGGAAAAATTGATAAGCCAAAGAGTGGAGATAGCGCTGATAAAATATGTAAAAGTACGTGGCAGTATTATGATCAATTATTGTTTTCAAAGAGCAAGAAGAACCAGAGCGAGAGCTCCGCGAGAGATTCAAACTTAAGTACAGATAATGATGATAATTATTCTATAACAATCGACACAACATTAGAGGAGCTGCAGAATCCAGGTTCTGTGCAGACTAATTCTACTTCAGAAACAATTACAGGTGATACTCTAGAATCTCAAAGTTATAGTCAAACACCACAAAGAAAGAAAATTCATATGAACAGAACCGAAAACAATAATAAACTTTTAGAAATAGATAAGAAGGAGCTTGAGATTCTCCAGAGGGAAAGTATCAAAGAAAAAAGCGATGATTTACTGTTTGTTGAGAGTCTTTTGCCTTATATGGAAAATATTCCATTAAGGCGTAAACTAAGGTTAAGATCGAAGATTCAAGACTTAATTTTGGCTGAAATTGAAGCTGTACAAAATAATATTCAACAATCGGTACCAGTGATGCATATTCCTGTACCGAATATAAATACTCAACAATCAGTGGAATATGAATTGCAGGTCCAGAATTCATCTGAACAAAATTTAATTCATAATATACCCATGCAAATGGAGAACGATTCGGCTTTGATAAGTTACATAAACAATTACAAATAATTAAATGAAGATTTGTTTTTTCCTTATATCTTAAATTGCTGTGTTTTTTAAGTTTTTTGAATAAATAAAAATAATATGTATTTAGAGTTTCACTTACCTCAATGTCACGACTAGTCGTTCTTCGGCTGATATGCTTTTTCTAAGATGAGTATCCAAATGAGTTAATTGTCTTTTAACTTTACCGAGAAGTAGATCAAATGTTTCTCTGGTCATACGCAAATATTCGTAAAATTTTTCGTCAAAATTACGCAATTGTTTATACAGAACATTAAACTCCCCATGACTTGACCGTGACTTATTTATGTCATGAATCCAACATGACGGATAAGGCAGTGAAATGGTATATTTTAAAGATGCATTTTCTGTAAGTAGCAATTTTAGAGTTATTTTTGAAAGTGACATCTCGTCAACGTGCCGACAAGCAAATGACCAAGGCACCTAGCGATCCACCACGCAAACCACCTTCAGTGCGGCCACCGTGTATCCTAGCAAGTAGCCAGAATGCAAGCCACTAGGCTCTAGGCGCTAAGCAAGCCGCCTGTCTGTGCGGACGTGGCCAAAGGCAACTCCAAGATTCCCATCCCACCCAGCTTACCCCAGCTCAGCACATTTCGTGCTATTCACAGGTCTAACATGCCCCACCCTTGAAAAACCCCATCCCCCAGACACCACAAACACCCTGGGAAAGTGCAGTGCTCAGAATTCGAACCTGAGCGACTTTGGTAGAATAACTCCGAAGCCAAGCGCTGCGGCCATTACTCTACCGCGGTAGTAATAACAAATTATTTCCAGGCATCTCCTCATTTCGCCAATTTCCGTTGATTACTTCACCTACTTCCAAATTTTCGCGATCAAATGTACCTTCTGGAGCGTATAAATTAGCAGAAGATTTTTCAGACAATAACGTATTGCGTATTGTGTAAACAGCATATAGCTAACACTACCAAATCAACACGTTCTGGAGCAAGAAGAAAGGATTTCTCAGTACTCTAAATTCACTAGACATAATACCAAAGGCATTTTCCACTATCCTTCTTGCTCTGGAAAGTCTGTAATTATAAATTCTGGAGTATTGAATGGACAGGGTTTCATTATGTGCGGCTGTAAAGGAAAAGCATCATCTGCTACGAAAACGTGGGAAACACATAATCTTCTCCCTGGGAGAGGTGTTTTTTTCACGGTTTGCTGCAGCTTCAACGAATGTTGACACTCCACTGTCTTTAAAAACTCCACCGTCGGACACTCCACCATTACTACCAGCCATTGCGATTAAAAATTTATAATCAGCGTCAACAACTGCCATTAGGACAATACTATGTTGCCCCCATTATTCTGCGGCGCTTGAATAACAGCATATTTGCCGTCGGTAGCATCTAAGCATTTTGGAAAGTTCCACTTCAATTCAAACTTATTGCCTACATTTTCCCATTCTTCTACAGTGGTTAGCGTCTGTAATAGTAATTATTAAATCTGGTTGTTATTTATGTTTTTATATCAAATATTTTTTAATTCAATTAACTAATTCGCAATATTTATTTAGCCTAATGTGGAGAATGAAAATGAGAGACAATCTGAAACTCATATGTTGAATCACACGATGAAGCGAACGCGGTTGATGACAATAATTTTCAAAGCAGAAAAGAAGATTTAAGTACTAATAAGCGTAAGAGGAAATTTCAAGCGACATCACAAAACGACTCAATCATGGAAAAAGCTATACGTACTTTGAACGAAGAGCATAAATACGACATTTATGGCAAATGTGCAGCATCCTAAATGAAAAACGTCGCACATGAACATTTGCGAAGAAAAATGAAATGAAAAATTCAATAAGTTTTAATGGACATTAATGAAAAAGAAGAACAACTATCAATCCCTGCTATTTATAGTAATCCAAATTCAGTTATTTCATGTTCCGGCTATTCATATGTGTCAAACACTTCACAACAGGACACAAATCAAATGCCACCTACTTTATTAGGATGTTATGTACAAAATGAAACAGAACATTGTTCTTATTTGGATATGTAAAAAAATATAGAGCAATAAATATTTTCCAAATATGTATTGGTGAATAATAAAATTAATATTTCATTACCTTCATATATTCATCCTTCAATGTTGAAACAGGTGCTCAGCATACTTTAGGAACAATTAAACTGATAGTGCATTTTGGTATTCTGAATAAATAGTTTAGGCTGGCATAAGAATCACCTAAATGGTATAATAATTATGTTATCTAAAAGGGTGCCCCTTTTTTTCATTTTTCCTACCTGATGCCAAAAATCGTAAAGTTACAGCAAGTCGTTCTCCTACACTAATAGCTTTTCTGAATTTGGTATCTTGTTTTGATATAAGATGATCAATTTTTCAAACTAGTTTTTCAAATTGAGCGGGCCCCATTCTCAAAAAGTTTGAAAATTGCGCTGGATCTTCAACTTCGAGTTCAGACATTATAGTTGGCTAAATGCACCTTGTTCTTCACGTCTTACAATCCAGTCGCGAATCCACACAGACCGTTGCTGTCTTTTCTTTATTAAACGCTTCAAAATTATCAGACAGGCTGCAATTTTTCGTTTAGACGATCTCATATTGAAATGTAGACAAGCAACAACAAACTTTGAAAGAGAATAAACCAAGTATACCTACGTGTTTAAATGTAAACGGTTCGAACATTTATCGCTGACATCAAAAAATATAGGGATGTCATACATTTATCCGTGATATAAATATCAAATAATTTGTGTCAGATGTAAACACGTTTAGCGATATTGTTGGATAGTAGACACTTATGTCAGGACACAAATGTCAGGTGTAAACGTATCTTAAGACAATGCAACCGAGTATGTGACATTTTCCACGTCGGACCACCTCAACCAAATTGAAAGCGATTTAACATCAAATTGTAAATGTAAATCTACAAATTAAAAAAAGAACAAACAAGAAAATATCAAGTTTAAACATTTTTATGCATACAACTGCCAACCTAACAATTTCATAAACACAAATCACGTTTATCTGCGAACTGCAAGAATCTCAGTCTGGTGTGCACAAAATTAGGAAAAGAACAGGCGAAGTAACTAAAAAAACAAAAAGCAAACAATACGAATACCCGAACAACTGGAAACTGAATTATTAAGTGCTAAACTCTTTCTTTCTTTCTTTCCTTATCAATTCCTCTTTCACCTTACGGTGTCGAGGTTGCCATTGAAACATTCGGGATTAATTGAAGGTGATTGGACTTCCATCACGCTCCTCTCGCTCCCACAACTACTTTCGCTCTCTACATTTTCACTATTTGTGTTAATTGTACGAACAATGTTGTGTGTGGCCTTATTACTTCTCTTGGTCAGCCAGTGGTTAGGAGAAGCGCCGTTAATTGTAACCCAACGTCGAATGTTTACAGAGCTCGACACCGACCTCAGGAATTACAGAAAAAATTCTGTCTATCCCAATGTTCGAACCGAGGCCTTCGCATTTTGAGCCTTCTTACCACTGAGCTACTCGGCGCGGTATAATAAATTCTTAAAATCAAAAGTTTGTGAGAAAGATGTATGCATTGTTTTAAACGATCAGACATATTTAAAATTTGGTTTCAATACGTTGTCGGATCATCAATTCTATAATGTATTGTAAGACGAGAACGTTCATACAAAGGAATTAAAAGTGTGATTTGAAAAATTTTACAAAAGGCCTTTGTTTAGTAAGCAATTGTGAATATGGTAAAAAGAGCACTCCATTTTTCACAACTGGCACAATAAACACGGAAACCTACATCAAAGATTATCTATAAAAACGATTACTTAAATGTCTTATGGAGCATGACAAATATAAATTTTTTGGTCATATTTGGCACCGACTCATTATGCGAAAGAAACTTTACAATGACACCTAAGAAATCAGGATAGCTACGTAGTAAAGGAACTCAATTCACCCAATCTCCTAAAACTGCGACCGATGGAAAGTTATTGGGGTATTATGAAGGTGAAGTGAAAGAAGATAGATATATCTGTTAAAAATTAGAATAGACTACACAAGAAAATGAAAAAAAAACAAAATAAAATGTTTATTTCCGAGGGTTAGAGAAAATTAGAGAATTTTTGTTAATAATAGCAACTAAGGAATTGTACGCGTTTAAATTTTTAATTTCAATTTATAATAGTTAACTCATATAAATAAATTAGTCATTTCAACTGCTTTCATTTCTTAAAATAGTTTTACTTTTGGACAAAATATAAATGCGTAACCCTTGTATTGCAGGCTTCTTTCGTTTCATCGTCCATTACTCTTTTTATCGTTTTACGAAATGTGTCAGTACCTGTTGCTGAGCTCTGTATTAGTACCCATAGTTCACGATAACGGCGTATAAAGTACAATAATGTGCAAATAGTGACTTAATACTCTTGACTTGTAAAATACAAATTCTTTATTACATAAGAAAGATATCAAATCTTTTATATCAAGCACTAAGGTTATACAGTGTTTCACTTCTCACTTTCACACCTTAGTATCTTCCTTATTCGTTTTTCGATCGATTTCAGATTTTGGTCAATTATAATATCTTTTAAAGCGGTTATTTTCACAATTCTTAAATAATTTTACTGCAAACTACGAGGTAGGTTCAAATTTTTCTGAACGTAATTGAAGAGATACTGCAAAGCGGCTTTATATTCATCGAAGTAGGCATGTTAGCCAATGCCATAAACAATTGCAACTTGATTGTATCAATACTGTCAGTTGTACTAACAATGTCGTGCAATATGTCAAATTATGTTGCACAACGTGTAGGGTAAGCGGTACAGTTGTTGGCCCCTCTACAGTGATTGACCTCCCTGACTTTAACCTAAAATACTAAAGAAACTGGAATAAAATAGGGACTTTATCACCGCTGCTATTGAAGCAGGGGAGTTTTTAGTATATGAAGTTAAAATTCCATTTTCTTAATTTGGCAGTACAAATTTTAGGCGCTAAATGTGTTTGACGTGCTGCAATATTCTTGGGTTTCTGCTACTTTCTTCTGTGTGAAGGTAAGAACAACAGCACTTTTTTAACGCTTACATTAGCTGTTGTGTACATGCCTTGATCGTGATTTTTACAAGCCTCTTGTAGAAACACTAGAAAATGAGTATATTAGTATCATAACCTCTAAAATTTATTTTATGGGTGATAATTTTGGAGGCCCAATAACTGTGTAGTAGGAATGCATAGGATGCATAGTTATTGGCCACCATGCCAATAACTACGTTTTTTGATTTAGAATCAAATTTGTCATATTTTATGGCTAAAATGATTAGTTAAGCATGAGATTTAATTATTTCACGTTCTTATAGAAAATATACGCTCCAGTACAGTAGTTGGCCTCCGGCCAGTAACTGAACGTTTGACTGTGCCAATTACTGTAGCAAATCTTTAACATTATTTTCTTCTTTATTTAAATTTACCTAAATCATGGCGAAAACAACAGAGGGTAAGAAATATAGCAAATGGTATACGGAAAATAACCTTCTTAAAGCCCTTACGGCTATAGAGGGTGGTATGCCCAAAAGGGAAGCATCTAAATTGTATCACATCCCCCGCGCCACCATACAGTTCAGATTGTCCAACAAATTTATAAAATCTTCTCCTGGGCCGCCTACAATTTTAACCAGTGAAGAAGAAAACGTTCTAGTTGGTTGGATTAAAGAATGCCAACAAAAAGGCTTTCCACGTCGGAAAGATGACGTGCAAGCTTCCGTTAAACAATTTGTAGACGAAAAGCCTCGGCGAAATCCTTTTAAAGACAACTACCCTGCTGGAGGGTGGTATAAGGCGTTTATAAAACGCCACCCCGACATTTCTTTAAGAAAATCTGAAGCAGTAACAGCTGCTTCCGCAAATATAGCGAAACTGATATAAGGAAATGGTTCAAGCAAATATATAATTATCTAAGAGAACATGGACATGAAGATATCCTAAATCACCCAGAACCAGTACAAATTTTTAACTCTGCCCTCAAAATAAGAAGGTTTTGGCTCCGAAGGGAGCTAGAAATGTATATGAGGTTGATGGTGGAAAGGCAAAAAGTGCACTTACTGTAATGTTACCTTTAATGCAAGAGGAAATAGCACTCCTCCGCATATAATTTACCCATATAAAAGACTCCCAAAACAAATTAGGGAATCAGTGCCTTCAACCTAGGGCGTAGCGTGCAGCGAAAGTGGTTGGATGAAAAAAGAAATTTTTTATGAGTACATTAGTAAGATATTTTATCCGAATGTCAAGAAATTAAATATTCAATTTCCTGTTATTTTATATGTTGATGGACACCAGACCCATCTGGATAAAAGACTAAGTGATCTTTGTACTAGATTAGATATAATACTAGTGTGTTTGTATCCAAATGCTACTAGGTTGCTACAACCCTGTGATGTTTCAACTTTCAAACCCCTGAAAGATGGGTGGCGCAAAGGCATACTACGTTGGAGAAGAGAATATCCCACGGAAGAATTAACGATAGTCCACTTTGCAACTCTATTAGATTGCGTTGTACAAACCTCAGTTAAACCGGAAATAATCGTTAATGGATTTAGGGCGTGTGGATTATTTCCATGTAGAGGCAATAGATTTCATTAAGTGCTTAGGAAAAAGCATAAAAAACCCTGACAATAACATATTAGAAGAAGACAAGTTGAGAACATCTGTATTGAGCTATGAAACATTTCAGAATATTGTGGAAGTTAACAGAATACAAACTTTTAAGCAAACAGACAATTTACTAGAAGATGAACATGACAACGTTATTCTCTACCAACTCTGGAAAGCGTTTCAAGAACACAACACCAAAAACACTCAAGATGAAAATAAAGTGTACTTACTTGAAGAAAATAATAACACGCATAACGAGCAGACACACACAAATTAGTTGCCAGTTGTACACTCTTCTCATAACAGTGTAATGGATAATTATGATATTCTTAATATGCCTATTCCTATTGACGAAAATACAGTCGAAGAAATTCGCGCAGAACAATTGATTTCGTTACCTTCAGAATTCCCGGTTGTTTCAGAACAACATGAAGTCTTTATTCACAAAATAGAAAATGGTGTGGGTACAAATCAAGTCACGTATGCAGAAGAATTACTTACCTCAAAACCTTCCTTTGTGTCGGAAGATAAAATATTAATTCAGAAAAAAGGAAACAGCACGGAAGACGTTAATACAATTCAAATCATGTGTGCAGAAGAATTAATTGCCTCAAAACCTCCCTTTGTGTCGGAAGATATAGAAGAAATATAATAAGAAATATTAATTGAGAAACAAGGAAACAGCGCAGAAGACCTTGTTATAATTCAAATCGTGTGTACAGAAGAATTTGTTTCTTCAGTTCTGAAATCCTCTGGTATTTCGGAAGCAAAGGTTTTAACTGGAAATAAAGGAGACAGTCTGAGAGATTATTTACATTGGCCAACGACCCCAGAACGAAAAGGGAAAAGAAAAACGGACAGGATGCCGTTAGTACTTAAGCAAATGAATGGAAACAAAAAACGGCAGACACAGAAGATTGTTAGAGAACTGTCTAATCAGCCCAAAAATAAAAAAGCAGATGTAAAAAAAGGGAAACCAAAGGGCAAAATTAATATTATCTCGTGCTCGATAATTCCACTAACAACAATTCCAAAACCTGTAGAAACTAGTGAATATAATTCCAAAATCTGCCCAGACGAAACATTTAATGACCCTGTTTAGATTTAGAAATTAAATTTGAATTTGGCGCGTTCTTTGTATTGCGCAGTGCTGGATTCAGCGCTCGAGCAGTCATGTTTCGACGTTCGCTGAGCAAGCATGTATGAATAATAAATCATTTAAAATGATCTAGTGTAATCATTAAACTCCGTTCAAAACAAAAGAATACAGTCCACTATATATATATCAAGATTCAGCATTTGGTCCTACGAGCCGCATACGTCGAAGATATGGCTGGAATGGAAAATTTTTAATTTTATGCAAGGTTACGGAGTACCTGCATGTGGCAATCCCTTGGCGTGTTGGGAGTGGGACTCGCCCGGCGTCCATGATGGCAGCTTGTTTACAATTGTAAGAAAAACCAAACGTGAGTTTCCTATGTTTACTCCTATCACAATTACTCCTACTTGGTTTCAATCTAGCACGAATGAAGTCCCCTTGTATTGTTTAGTAAATGTAAATTTCTGTGTTACAACTATATTACATATTACAAAAATCTAGGTTCGGTTGGCTGGTCTCTGGACCGATTCCGTCTCGGTGTTCGGATAGGGTGCAATGTAATTTAGCTCAACAGATGCAACTAGCTAAATTTTGGGAGATAGAACAGGGACCAGAAACTCGTTCACTTTCTATAGAGGAGAAAGCCTGTGAGGCGCATTATATAAAAAATACGAAACGGGATTCAGATGGACGCTTTATTGTATCATTGCCCTTGAAAGAATCGATTCAACTTTTAGGCGATTCTCGTGAGCAAGCTGAAAAACGGTTTTTAGCCTTGGAAAGTAAATTGCAATCCAATGATCTCCTGCGAGATCGCTACCACAAGTTTATGTTAGATTACGAAAACTTGAATCATATGTCGTTGGCCATTCCGAAGCCTGGCGAAATTGAATACTATTTACCTCATCATGGTGTTTTAAAGGAGGAAAGTGTTTCCACAAAATTAAGAGTGGTTTTTGATGGGTCCGCTCAAAGTACGACAGGGTACTCTCTTAATGATATTATGATGGTTGGACCATCCATTCAGCAAGATTTATTTGCTATCTTGTTACGTTTCAGAAAGGGAAAGTACGCCATCTCAGCTGATATAGAAAAAATGTATAGACAGGTTTTAGTCACACCTGAACAGAGGCAATTGCAAAGAATTTTGTGGAGGTCAGATAAAGGTCAACCAATAAATGTATATAATTTAAACACCGTTACTTACGGGACAGCCTCTGCATCATTCTTATCTATTCGAAGTTTATATCAAATAGGCTTAGATGTTGAGGTTTCGAATCCAGAAATCGCCAAAATTATCAAACGCGATTTCTACGTTGACGATCTGTTGACTAGCGTGGATACTCAAGAACAAGCGAAATATATTTGCAAAACCCTTCCCAGAATTTTAGCGACTGGATGCTTTAAGATCCGCAAATGGATTTCGAATGAGCCTAGCGTGCTGGTGAATATAAAGGAAGCTGACAAGCACCCTAACCTCCTTGAATTTGGCGAGCATGAGCATACCAAAACCCTTGGACTAACATGGTCGAGCACATCTGATCATTTGCTATATTCAATATCAGAATCGGCCTGTCAACGAATTACTAAAAGAATCATGCTGTCAGAAATTGCTCAAATATTTGACCCTTTAGGTCTCTTGAGTCCCTGCACCATTACAGCAAAAATTATGATCCAGGATCTTTGGCGCGAAAAAATAGGTTGGGACGAATCACTTCCTAGCTCTATACATGATAAATGGAGCAATTTTAGAAGGCAACTCCCTTTACTAAATAGCTTGAACATCGAGCGACAGGCTATTTGTTCAAAATACAGGAGAGTAGAAATGCATGGTTTTGCAGACGCGTCTACATCAGCTTACGGTGCATGCATTTATATACGGTCGGTCGACGAAAACGGCGAGGTATTTGTAAATTTATTATGTGCCAAAACTAAGGTGGCTCCAGTAAAACAAACTACAATACCCAGGCTCGAACTCTGTGGTGCCCTTGCATTGTCAAGACTCGCTACTCAAGTTCGCAAGTATCTAAATGTGGAGTTCAACTCTTGTACTTACTGGTGTGACTCGACAATTGTCATCGGTTGGCTGAAAACCCCGCCCAATCTATTGAAGACTTTTGTGTGCAATCGTGTAGCGGAAATTCAAGAAAGCACACAACGTGATCAGTGGCGGCACGTCTCCACAAAATCAAACCCAGCAGATCTTTTATCACGGGGAATCACTCCAATTGAAATGCTGAATTCAAGTCTGTGGTGGCATGGGCCTTCCTGGTTACAAGAGAATTGTTCTCTCTGGCCTGTTTCGAATTTTAATTGCCCAGTTATGCCCGAACTTAAAGGTGAATCCACAGTGTTGGTATCCTTAATTAACAATGCTGTAATAGATTTCAAAAGATACTCCAGTCTAACTCGCTTAGAGAAAACACTAGCGTATTGCTTCAGATTTAAAAATAATTCTTTGAAGCCAAAATGCGAAAGGCGTTTTGGATCGTTGACAATTGATGAAATTAAGAATTCACACATTTGTTTATTGAAAATTGCTCAAGTTGAATCTTTTAGTACCGAACTTAAACAGCTTCATAAAGGCAAAACAATAGTATCTAATAGCCAGATCCAAGGCTTAAGCCCTTTTATAGACACAAATGGTTTAATTCGCGTTGGGGGTAGACTCAAAAATTCTAATTTTAATTTTAACAAGTGTCACCCCATATTACTTTCTGGAAAACACGAATTAACAAAACTCATATTTGCGCGCGAGCATTTACGCTTGCTGCATGCCGGACCTCAGTCCTTGCTTGCCTGTATACGTGAGCGGTATTGGGCGATTGCTGGTAGAAATCTTGCAAAGAAAACTGTTCATCAGTGTTTGAGGTGCTTCCGCGCATCTCCTAATCATATTTCACCGATAATGGGAAATCTGCCTTTGGATAGAATACAGCCCTCTCCACCATTTGATACTGTTGGAGTTGATTATGCTGGTCCGTTAATCATAAAAGACCGAAAGGGTCGAGGGTGCAAGAAAGTAAAATGTTATGTATGTCTTTTCGTCTGTTTTGTAACCAAAGCAGTGCACCTAGAATTAGTCGTGGATTTATCAACTGAGTCGTTCATATTAGCATTACGCCGTTTTGTATCTGGTAGAAGTAAGCCCAGACAAATGTACTCAGACAACGGTACCTGTTTTGTGGGAGCTCAATCTCAATTAAAAGAATTAGGAAAGTTTCTTCAAAACAATCAGACCTACATAACTGATTTTATGACCAATGAAGGTATTAGCTGGAAATTCATTCCACCCCGAGCTCCACATTTTGGTGGTCTCTGGGAGTCTGGCGTTCGCTCTTGCAAACACCATCTAAAAAGAGTTGCAGGTAATGCATTGTTAACTTATGAAGAAATGTACAGTTTATTAGTGCAGATTGAAGCTGTCCTCAACTCCAGACCTTTGACGCCTTTGTCATCCGATCCTAACGACCTCAATCCCTTGACCCCTGCTCACTT